>CAUJRU010003132.1:23200-56046 GCA_963277665.1 Viscum album
ACCCATTGAAACACAGCATAAAGATGTTTTCTATGGCCACACTCTCAATAAGAATTTGAAGGATTATTGAACATTCCATAGGTTTCCCAAATGAACACATTAGAATAAAAAATCTTGTTGTACATAGATGAATAAATAGGGAGTGATGAGGGAGAAAACCCAGAATAGGTTTATAACAACCCTTCATTTTATTACACACTTAAACCTCATTTTTAAAATAAAATCATCACGTGATACAACATAGAAGTTCGAGAGGTCTAGTGTATTTGGGGCTTAGGAACATTACATAACATCTTAGAACATAAAACCAAAAAATATTTATTGAAAAATTACTTTACATGAGCACTACATTCCCTCATTCATTGCATTGTACGAGATAACCTGTGGACATACATAAGCAAAGGGTGAGCTATAAAGACCAGTAAGGGAATAAACATGGAAAAACATGAGAAATACAATACATGTTAGACAACAGGAATATCAATTGATCACAACATAATCCTGAACATAAATACATGATATTTCATGATATTCATAACATAGAAATCTGGAAACAACACTTAACATGGAAATAGCATGATCCAAGGCTCATTGAACATAGATCATGAGTAAACCCTCATTGCACATGAAGAATGAGTAAAGCCTAGTTTCAATTGAATTAGCATGAGTCAAAACCCATTAAACATACTGTATCATGATACAATACTTTACCCAATGCATTGGAGTTCTATTAAGGCGCACCCTTCTCAAACATTTCATTTCATGCATAAGTGGGCCACATGGATCAAGGAATCAATCAACATCATTTGTTATTCAAAAATTAAGTAATGAGGAATAATTAAATGAATGTACCATTCAATTTTTTTATGTGTATAAAGGTGAATACCCTTGATAGGGACATGGGTATGGTATTCACTATACAATGAGCTTTGCATGGAAAGATGTGGTCCAATTTCGGCATCATATAAACGTGACATAAGGATTAATGAAAATGGTTGATTAGAGAAAAAAGGGTTTATCATCATATATACATGAAATGGAGAGTATGGGGGTCGTATATATTCATTTCCCAACAAATGTAATAGAATTTAGATGCATAATAAAAAATAATTACTTGGATGTAAAAGAGGAGAGAGAAATCCCTCAAGTAATTTCATCATCGTGATGAGTGTATATGGGAGGCTTTAATGAGACATAAAGGGGTCTCCCATAATCCAAACATAATGAGGATAGTATGGGGGATGTTTGAAATCATGCCCAAACATTCTTAATTTAAAACAACTGGGCATAACAACTTTATGAATATTAGTCAAGGGTTGGTCAAACTCAAAATGCTTTAACTGAAGAGGAAGTGGGAGCTTGAGTGGTTTTATATAACAAAGGAGAAGGAATTATTTATTATTTAGGTTTGGGGAACCTCACATAAAACAAATCAATACCACAAACCAGACCATGATTTTTGCGCATGGTTTTCTCCAAAGGGTAGTGGAAAATAATATTTTATAAGGACAATGGCCTAACTTTTTAAAATAATAATGTTTCTTATGTGGAGGTGAGTCACACTCTCAACATAAACAATTTAAAAAGGTAAAATGTTTTATAAGACATAGAGGGACCACAAAAGATTTTTAAAATAAATAAACAAATCAAAAATCACATTATTTTAATGCTAAAATATATATTGGTCGAACATAATATTTATATTATTGTATTACCTCACTATTGGGTGATTATAATGTTATTTAACACATTATCTATTTAAACGGTATCAAATTTTTATAGAAAAATTCGATTATCTCAGAAAATTTTGAAAAATTCACCATTGGATAATTTCAATGTCCTGATTCCAAAAAAATATATTCATTTTATCTAAATAATTTTATAAATATGTTAATTTTTACATTTAAAATAAAAATCGACATTTACCTAAAATTCATGTGTTTTAACCAAAACAATTTTAAAACCTTAATAAAAATTACAATTGCATTCATTAAATTATATGATCATTTATATTTAATAAAAATTAATTTAATAATAATATTTTATTAAAATTTTATTTCATTCAAAAATTTAAAAATTCATCAAAACAGATTTCTTAATTAAATATTAACTAAAAATATTATTTATGCTTTAAACACTATTAACAAATTAACAATAATAAAATGAATGCACATTATGTATACAAACAAATGTACATTGTCATATGTTATGGCCTTGTTACATAACCCCTTATTGCTCCCGCATAGTACCGAAGGGTAAGTTGTGCGGTGGGGATAAACTCATGGGCTGGCTCGGATAACATCACTATGGTGGTAATATCTATTAACATCCACTTCTCTAGTGGTCTCTTCCGCTCAAGCTAAATTTGTTCAACCTCATCTTGGGCTTGGTCAAGAGTGAAGCCCATTGATTCGACCTCCTTTCCAAGCTCCAAAAAATGGGCTTCGTACAGGGAAAGTATACTGGATGAGGCCATCTCATCCTTTGTCTGAGTAAATTGGATCTGTTAAAGCCATATATTTATACTAATCATTTGATCACTGTTAAATGGATATATTAGTAAAGATCACAATTTATAATGTTATTTTAAAATCAAGAAACATAAAACCAATGAAGTTCACATTTTATATAACCATAATAATACATTTAATTATATCAAGATTAATATTCATTAGTGAATGTTGGGGTCATTACAATCTTCCCCACCTTAAGAAATTTCACCCTTGAAATTCCATTTTCCCACTGAAAAACAAATGCGGGAAATTATGCTTCATCGCTTCCTATAATTCCCATGTTGCTTCTTCAAACTTTTGGTTTCACCACATTTACTTGATGAGGGGCATTGCCTTATTTCATGGATCTTTTTCTCTATGATCTAATATCTTCAATGGTTTATCCTTATAAAAAAGTTCATCCTCTAGCTGTACAAATGATGAAGAGAGTACACGTGAAGGGTCTGGAATGTACTTCCTTAATAGAGATACAGGAAAGTCATCATTTACTTTGTACATTGTAAGTGGATGTTATATTGGATAGGCCACATCCCCAACACAATCAAGAATATCGAAGGGACCAATGTACTTAGGACATAACTTCCCTTTCGTTCCAAACCTCATGACCTTCTTCCCTTGAGATATGAATAGAAATACCTTGTATCGAACATTAATCTCAAAGTATCATCGATGGTTATCTAAAAAACTCTTTTTTCAACTATGGAAAACATTGATATGCTGCTGAATGGTTTTCACCTTCTCCGATACTTCTTCAACCACTTCTAGTCTTAATAGCTTATGTTCATAGAAATCATCCCAACATGCTAGTGTTTTAGACCTCTTCCCATACATGCCATCATATGGTGCCATTCGGATGCTCGACTAGAAACCATTATTATAGTAGAATTCAACTAGTGAAAGATGATGGTCCCACCATCCTTTGAGGTCCATAGAACACGCTCTCAACATATCCTCAAGTGTATGTATTGTACGCTCAGATTGGCTATCAGTTTGAGGATGATAAGCCGTACTGAAGTTCAGCATAGTATCTAGAGAAGGTTGAAGACCCTTCCAAAAGTTAGAGGTGAATCATGGATCTCGATCAGATACAATAAATAGTGGAACTCCATACATCCTTACCACTTCCCAGATATATATATGTGCCAGATGATCCAATGAGAAATCCTCCCAAGTTGCAATGAAGTGTGCAGACTTTGTAAGATGATCCACAACAACCTAGAGTTCATTGTTTCCTTTGGATGTCATCTTATGTCTGGTGAGAATGTCCATGGTGATGTTCTCCCATTTCCATGCTGGTATGGGCAATGGTTGCGTCATCTCATTAGAAATATGCCTCTCTGCCTACACTTGCTGACACACAAGGCACTTTGATGTATAATTAGTAATATCTTTCTTCATATTATCACACCAATAATGCTCTTAGAGATATTGATACGTTGTTATGTTTCCTGGGAGAATAGGGAAATATTAAATTTTCACACCATCCAAAAGATCTATCTTCATCTCCGAACTTGATGAAATAGATAGTCATTTCCAAAATCTCACAAATCATTTTTCATTAACATTGAACTCTAAGGATTTAACTTTTTAGATAGCTTCCAATAACATCTAAATTCCCACATTATCCTTTTAAGCATCCTTTAACCATTCCAATAGATATGGTTGAGCAATAATTTGTGAAAGTATTTATGATGTTCCCTTCTTTATGATTCCCAGGTCCATCATTATCAAATGTAGAAGATTGGGATCTTATCGATTCTCATCATTGATAGAATTGCTAGGTCCTTTCTACATAGAACAACTTCTACCTTGTTCGATTTCCCAGGGTGGTAATGGATTGTCCAGTCATTGTCTTTGATTAGCTCTAACAATCTTCATTGGATCATGTTCAACTCTTTCTATGTGAACATATACTTGAGGATTTTGTGGTCTGTATATATTTCACACTTCTCCCAAATGAGATAATTCCATCAAATTATTAAAGAAAATATCACTGTAGCCAACTCCAAATGAACTGTTGGATAATTTTTCTCATGACCATGAAATTTCCATGAGGCATAGGAAATTACATGGTCATTTTTCATCAACACACAGACCAAGCCCTTCTTTGAAGCATCACAGAATACCACAGAAAGTTCTCCACTTATGAGTAAAGTGAACACGAGCGCAGTGATAAGACTCATTTTTAACTCTTTGAAGCTTTCTTCGCATTCATCACTCCATGAAAACATTACTCCCTTCTGAGTTATCTAGGTAAAAGGGTTGGACAATTGAAGGAAATTTCTCACAAATTGTTGATAATATCCAGCAAACCCCAGGAAGCTACGGATATCCGTTACCGATGTCAGCCTTAGCCATCCCACAATTACATCTATTTTGGAGGGATCTATAGATATCTAATTTATTGTGATGATATGTCCAAAGAATGAGACCGCATTCAACCAGAACTCACAATTTCTATACTTTTCATAGAGATTATTCTTCTGCAATGTCTCTAGTACAGTTCTTAGATTCTCTTCATAAACTTCCTTGGTTTTGGAGTATATCAGAATATCATCTATAAATACTACCACATATTTGTAGAGGTTATACCTAAATATCCTATTTATCATGTCCAAGGAGATTGATGGAGAATTAGTGAGTCAGAAAGCATGACTATGAATTCACAGTTCCTGTATCATGTACAAAAAGCCGTCTTGGGGATATCTTCCTTCATCCCCCTTACATGATAATATCACGATCGGAAATCCACCTTGGATAAGTATTGTGCTTAACATAGCTGATTAGGAAAGTCATCAATTCATGGGGGAGGATACTTTATCTTGATCATGATTTTCCTAATCTCATGATAATCGATGCAAAGGCACATTGGCCCATCCTTCTTATTGACGAAGAGGACTTGTGAACCCCATGATGTAGCACTTGGGCGTATAAACCCTTTTCCCAGATTCTCTTGTTGTTGTTTCTTCATCTCCTTAAGCTCTATAAAATACATTATATACGGAGTCATGGATATATGAAAAGGCCTAGGTATACGATAAATTGAGAATTAATCATATCTTCTAGGAGGTACACCATACAATTCCTCGTGAAACACTTTAGCGAATTCCATAACAATAGGCATGTCTTCAAGGATGGTTGTCTCCATATACCCATTCATTTGAGCTAGATACAGCTTCTCATAGGGTATTAATATCCTTGTTTGAGATGATGGAGCTAAAGAAGATTTATCTTCATACCTTCACTTGTATAGAATAGGGGACAGATTCTCTACATGGAGAGTGATTTCCCTCTTACTACAATTTATGTTGGATATATATATGTAAAGACAATGCATGCCAAGAATTACATCAAATTCCTATAGAGGGAGTATGACAAGGTTTTCTAGGAAATTCAATTCACAAATTATGATAGGATAGGAGTTATATTCAGGGGATGTAATGATTTCCCCATCTTCCATACTCACCAACATCATTACTTCAATGAATTTTTGTGGTGCTGGTATTGTTCTACTAAACTTCTGGGTTATAAATGAATGAGTAGAACCTGAATCAAAATGTTCATTAGCAATTCCTAAATGAATAAATAGCGTAATTGTCACCACACCGTTGTCGGGGTTTACTTTAGAATCAGTGATAGAAAAAGCTCTCCCCTGCTACCTTGGAAGTTGTTGGTTGCCTCCATAAACCCTTGTATTAGGGAACCGATTTACAAGATGACATGGTTATTTGCAGTTGTAGCAATGAACAATGCATTGAGGTTTGAACGGAGCATTCCAATCCTCTATTGTAGACGCATGTTTTTCTTGTCAGTAGTTAATTTCTAGGCACCCTTATTTTCCACACCTAATGAATTTCCTCATCCCCTTCAGGAAATTTCCGGGGTGCTTCTTTCCTCACCTATAGGAAGTGGGGTGGTGGGTCATCTTAGTACCATTAGATTTATCAATAAGAACACCTGTATTGAAGTCCAAATTACTCTTCTTATCCCCATGATACCCCGGAGATTCTCCAATCATCATTTCGACCATGAGGGAACATCAGAAAATTTCCCCATAGTAGTCGAAGTCATGGATTCCCAGTGGTTTTTGTAGGCTAGGATTCATCTCACCAATGAAGAGGTCATCTAATGACTAAAAACCATGATACTATAAGTAATATTTAAATAGGTTAACTAATGGTTAATCAAATAAATAAGGTTTAAAATTACATCAAAATATTTTAATTTATTGGATGATTCTATTGAAATAATATATAATATAATATTAAATTTAATTTATTTTTGTAGGTATTTCTATATATTTTTAATTTTTTATAATTTAATTCTTTTTGAGAATCCAATATTATCCCTCTATAGTATTATAAATGGAATCCTCTTCCCTCGCCAAAATTCTTCACAATAAAGCTTATAGATCAATAAAACTCTTCCAAATTCACTTATCCACTTCAATTGTAACATGATAGAGGTTATGGTATTCCCAAATGACATATCGATGAATCTTTTAGAGGATATATAATAGAGGCATTCTGAAGAATAGGTAGTCACGCTTAGTGATCACACTATTTTTTACTCCATGATACATCCAATAAATCTATGATATATTTCATAAAATAATAAATTCAGAAACATAAATATTTAGAAATTTTATTATTATTATAAATACCCAATTGTACATCCCATTTACCATCAGTTAAAAATATTATGGTTTCACTCGTACATACGTACTACTTACCGTATCTATGTAGCAAATAAATTCCATTTCTATAAAAAAAATTGATTAAAGGGAATTACAAGGTTTTAAATGGTTATATAACTTATTTATGACATAATTATACTTCTTTAATGATTATATCATGTCTACTAATTTTTCAACTAATATTTTGGGAAAATGATAATGTATCTCATGTGTAAAAATGAATTACGATCTCCCTAATGCGATGTGATTTGTAATTCATCTATATTAAACATAAATGGTAAAAAAGATTAAATTAAATAATTAATATGTTATATTGGATAGTAAAATGATTCTATAATGAAAATATATCATATAAATTCTTTTCTTTTAACCCAATACGAAAATGTAAACCATGTTTATGTGTTTGTACATGAACAATGTAATTTGTTTTCTATTTACAAATAATATAAAGCACCAATAATAAATATTATATATATATATAAGATATTTATATCATTATTATATTTTTGGATATGATCAAATCAGAATATATGTTAGGGTACCAAAGATAATAAAATGAAACATTAATAAAAAATAATGAGATAATTACTCGAGGCATAACATTAACATCATATTGTAAATAATAGAGTAATATTAAGTAATAATAAATAATATATGGAATTAAATATATGAATATGGTTCTAGGTTATATGTATAATAAAAAAATTATTTATTATATATGATTTTTCAATGTGTGTGACTGAAGTGAAGGCTTATGGTAAGGGAATTTCACGTCGCATTTTATTTCCATGAGACACATTCCAAATTTACCACTCACTTATTTTTGTGGTGTATATACTAAATTATGACATTTTATATTATTAATTTTATTTATTTAATGATATTTAATGTTTTGATATAGGTTATTTTTGTGGGGTTCATGTTTCTAATGTTTCTATATTAGTACAAGCTTATTGTCTAAATTTTATTTATGTTGGACATATGCCATAAAAACTACTCATTTTTTTTTGGGGTGAATATAAAACCCACAAATTTCATTTTTAGTATTATTTAGATTCTATAGGGGTATTTACATATCCATTTGATGATGTCACTTTCAATGCTGTTTGTGGATCAAAATTTAATAAATCATTAGGAGATTTTTTTTCTCAATTGACATTCATAGAGACTCTTATGAACCTATATTATTTACAATGTGTATACAAATTGATTTGACATGTTGTATATTTTTATTTTGAAAATTGGCATGAATTGGTAACCCAACTCATGACCATTTAAATTTATTGAAATGAATGTTTTACAAAGGCATGCATGAGGTGTAATGTATTTAAATTAATAGATGATTAGAAAAGAAATATTGAAACAATTAGATCCAATAAAAAAAATAGGCCTCCATCCTGATTCATTTCTAAATCAAGAAATATTAAGATACTGATAAACCTGGCAGAATAGTTTGAGTTTCTTATCCCCACACTCATGAAGGCTATAGTAACCTCATCCTGTGGAAAAAAAATCAATAAAGGATTCAAAAATAGTAGGTCTTCAAACCATCTACTAGATTCAAAAATCAAATATGCCACATCAGAATTCAACGAAGACTAAACTACTTCTAGGAGAGAATAGTCCATGAAAACTGAGAAGGGGTATTCAAAGCCAACAAAAGTAAAAACAAACAAAGGGCGGAGAGGGGTACAACAAAACCTCCAAAGACACAAAATTCTTAAAGACTCATTCCCATTGGATATCATTAAAGTTGAAACATAAATCCTTTTTAAATTCCTCCACCAAATTTATTAATATCTCTTTATGAGATAATGATAGGTATCCACTGTTATCTCACCATTTTGTTACAAACTAAATACAGTTCTAAAATTCAATTACATCTATGAGTCCGGACGTTTGTAAAATACATTTTTAGGGAATTACATAATTGTCCCATTATCTCGGATCAATTTAATCATCTTCAATATAAGACCCTTTAGATTTCAAAAAATCAATGGAGTTCACTGATGAAACTGAGGGGGAAGAAACATTCTTATTAGGGGTTGATTGTTGGGGAAATGAATTTTGTTCCTTCATGGTTGTAGCTATGAAACACAAAACAACTGTTCTTTAAATATTTATATTATCCTTACATTTCATGTTATCCCTAAAACTTGTATTAATGAATCCATTAGTGTAAATTGTTCATTTTTTTCCTTTTACATCTTCTTATTTAAGTAAGTCTTCTTCCAATAGGCATGGATTATCAAGATCAACTAGCGAGTTTTCTTCTTGGTCAGATTTCTCAGTTTCTATTTCTTTTTCTAAATATTTTATTTCCTAAAGAGTGGAATCTTTAACAAAATAGTGATTATTTTTTTCATTTTCAAAGGGATTGAGGGTATCCATGGTGTCAGGACATTGGTCAGTGGGTAGAATCCTAGAGGGTTCAGAAGAGTGCAATATCTTATTGCAGTCAGTTGTGTGTTCTCTTTAAGACAGATAGGGGATTTTAGAGACTTCCTTTATAACCCAAACAAATTTTAATATGGGTGGAGGCTGAATATCATTATATTTTTTCTCAAATTCATTCAATGAACGACCAATATGTGATAATGTTTTGTAGAATGATTCTAAAATCTCAAAGAAATCATATTCGATGAATCCGTTATCCCCATTTTGAATCAAGAATCTCAATGGTAATATTTTTTAAATATCAACCTCAGTGAAAATCATAGAGACATCGGTGCATTTGGGTCTTAAGGTGGGGGAGTAGATATTAATGGGTTGACCATCCAGACCACCAATAGAAGCCAAGACATTTTCTAAAGGTGTTATGGAAATTTTGAGAACCCTTTTTAGAGAGGAACGATGGAGGGCACAAAATCCAGGTAGAAGTCTAGAGACCATTTATGAACATTAAAACTACAACCACCAAAAGACCAGGAACCACTAGTCCAAAATCTATAATACTCATCCTATGATGAATATTGAAAGAGAACATATTGATAATTCAATAATATAATGTGAATATTTGTAAATCTAATGCATTATAATGTTTTGCTGTGAAAAAAACCAATTCTATACATTTAAAGAACATACCTACTAAAAAAATCATAGATATAAATAGAGAGAGTTTTCACCTCTTCTTTTGAGAAGGAGATCAATGAAGAAACTCAATGGCGACAATTATTATGATCAATTTGTTTCTTTCAAAAATTGTTTTATCAAATTGATTATAAATTTTTTAAATGATATTTAATGATTTATATTATAAAAATTATTTCAATGATGTTCAAAATGCATCAAAAATAAAATATTATATTTATTCAGAGTTATTTTCAATGAAAAATTATTTATAAATGTTTTATGATATAATAAAGTTCATTTCAAAGTGGAAGGGATATTTTCATTAATAAATACTTCAAGTGATCTTTTAAAATCATTTTCCACCCAATACAGTTTTATTTTATTATACTTATGTGTTTTTTTGGTATATAATCCAATGATACCATTCATATAATTTCTATGAATGATTTAATATTTAAATTTAATGGTATTTATGATATCGATTTTATTTACATTGGTTCTTTTATGATTTAATGATTTTTATGAACGCCATTAATTTCATGGGTAATAATATGATGAGTGAATTTTGTTATTTTGGATCATATTTGTATGTTTTTCATTATGATATAGTTGGGACATATATATTGACATCCAATGTATTGGGTAATTATTTTTATATCATTTTATATAAAATATTTGAATGATAGTAATCTTGGTACAGTAATATAAGACTAGATGTAACGTATTCGTTGTTCTGTAATATATGACTAGAATGGGAGTTAAACTCATCCTGTAATATAGGGATATAATGGGGTGTGAAATATTTTATATAAAGTAATTTTTCCTCTATGATGGTCTTTTAAATGAGCCTCGACTAAAAAGTAAATAATTTCCTATGATTATATGTTTTCCAAAAATATATGTTCTATGGCAATGTATTTTTTATGATTCATGTCTATTGAATATCTTTGATTTGTTATGTGAATGATGTTTATAATATTTGATATGCGTGGAATTATTTTCAATGGTTATGCTCAAATTCTTATTCAGTTATGTTTATGTTAGGATTCATATCTCACTTGGTTACCCTTACTCACCATATGATATCACTCAATTAATATGATTCTTTTCCATATGTTAAAAAATTTGTTTTTAAATACATAGGTAAATATAGTTATGGGATATGTTGAATATATTTCACTAAATTTGTTGGATGTGTTTTAAGCTTCCCAACTCACTAAAATAATACAGTCATTGGGAATGTTTTATTGTTTCTCGTAAGTATGATGAAATATCTATGTATGTCAATCATGGGTCATTATAGTTTTTATCAGAGAAATGGATTAGCAATCCTTTTAAAACTATGATGTGAAAATTTTAGTGAGATACCTAGAGTTATTTTGGAGGATATGTCTACGATTTTCTCTATAGATAAGTATATGTATAGGCTAAAATCATAGTTATTTCTTAATAATCATGAATAACCTAGGGTTAAACATAATGAATAATGATGGAACAATTATAAGTAATATTATATTGGTTATGTGATTATATGAATATTATATGTTTTATCAATACTATGATTTATTGTTTTGTTCAATAACTAGAACTTGAAGGAATGATGTTAAGGATAAATACAATGGGAAAAGAAACCATTTCCCTCATGAATAGCCAAATGTCATGGGCTATTGAATGAAACAAAGTTATCAACATACATAAAAAATATATGAATCATTATGGAGTCCAAACCATCAAATGAGGGAAAAAATGTTCATTACATGACTAGATAGATTCCAACATTTTTGATGAGTCTTCTTAACCACTAGAAGCTAAACAATGGATTAATACAACCGAAATGATATTTTTGGTTCGATAATGTGTAGAACATGATAAATTCATCCTATAAGACTATAGTTTAGAAGGTGAAGTGTATCAATGGTGGAATATCATTATGTATATGACTCAATGAGATGAAATTGACTCCATTGAATGGTCAAAGTTAAAGAACTTATTTTTCAATAAGTATATTCCATGTATTCTTCATAATAAATGGAAAACGATTTACTTGACGTTATGTAAAACGATGATGAATATGTTTTTCACAATGAGGATAATTTAACAAGACATGAAAGGCTCACTTCTGGTATTAACATCCAACCAGATTGTAAGGCTTATTTATTATTTTTAGTTTAAATACATGAACTTGAAGAGAATTATACATAAAAGAATAACATGTCTATGAAGAGATAGTGTATTATTCTATCATGGTAGAAATGGAATTCTGATTTTGATTTCAATATAATTGTTTTGATAAAAAATGAATTATATTATTTAAAGGAAATTAAAATAATTATGGTTAAAATATATTATAATTTAATTATTCCCAATGTGTGGAAAGAATAATTGTGGATACAGTATTAAGAGGACTGGTAAATGATTCAAGTGTTGGAAAGAAGGTCATCATATAAATGAATACTAATGTTATGGAAAAAAGAAATATAATGATGCAAGGACTGCATAGAATTCACCCTCACCACACTTTAATGTTTCATGTTAAAGGAATATGATAATTATGATGTCAAATTCCCTAATATATGAGTCATCTATGATTATCAATATGAGTGACCTTTTAAAAAAAATGGAAATTTCTAGCAATGACTCTTGTGATGTGGAGTACAACATGAATGTTATTGAATGATTGATTATTTATGAAATCGAATTCTAGAATAATGTTATAGAAGTAATTTTATTGTATTATGGAATAATAAAACATCATTGTGTTGTTCACATGTAGTTTTTAAATAACAATTTAAGAGCATATGTTGTATAATACATGTAACCAAGAAAAGTGATTAAGGTAATAAGGTGATGTATTTGGAAAACACGTGATTAAGGTATGGATGAAAATATATATGTGTGTGATTTTGAGATAATTCTATTTTATAAAGATATATTGTATAAGAATAAGTAAATTTCACAGTATTGATTTCCTTGTAACTAATTAATGGTTACTTTTAAAGGAGATTATTCTATCATTGACGACGTTTACAGCTAGTTTTTCATTGGGAATATATCCAAAAAATTGGAATAATTACATATGAATGTTTTCTGTAATTACTTATGGTAATTTATGTTATTACCATTTTTCAAGAAAACTAGATAATGGTCTTCACATGTTTAGAATGTGACAATAAGAGCTACCTTATGGTATATGAGTGATTAATGTTATGCTGATTTAGTGAAATAAATTTTTATATTTTGGACATTAATCTTTTCAAGTGTTTATATCATTAACCAATTATAAAACTGTTTATGTTAAACATCAAATGAGATTTTAATTATTAAATTTTTATATCTTCATAAATGGGTTTATACATATTGGATAACTTTTTCTAATGCGTTCTTTACGATAAAGACAGATAGATTATGATCATACAATTTATGGATCTCATGATATGATTACAATTTAACATTAAAAAAGTAATCTTCATTTCATGGAATAAGTGATGATGTTTATATTGGTCTTGGAAAAAGGTTGATTTTTACTAAAAAAATGTTACTATTTATTATGATGACAATTCTTCAACTCCAGGGAAAGAATCTAGAAACAAAAATGTTATCCTAGTACCTAATTTTTTATTAAAAAACGGTCACACAACTAATCAAAGATATATAACCTTTTGATTACTAACATTCTCATAAAAATTCACTATATATCTCTCCATAAATCACTGATACATTGATTTCTCTTCCAAGTCCATTTTTTCACTTCTCACTTATGTTCTCATATGTGGAAACATAGTTATGAGTTACTTTGGGTAACTATTCTGCTTATAACATTCATTTATAAAGGGAGATTTAATATTCATTTTTAATATTTCGGATTTTATGAAAAGGTAATCCAAGTATTAATCAATTTATAACCAAAATGAATTTTTAGGGAGAAATTAATTTTAAGGGGGTAGAATGTTTCATCAAGATATTTTCTGAAATATTTATTTCAGTAATTTTAATCATTTTGATACATTTTATTTCACAAGACACTGAATATAACATGAGTTATATCGATGAACGATGTTATTCATTATCCATGTTGATATCATTTCCAAGGTTTCAATACACACAACACTTAGAGTAGCTTTTAGTATTCAAAACAATATGCTTGGCTTTTATTTCACATAATGTTGAGTTATTTTGATCTGTTTCGTTACATGCTAGATCATTCTTTATCAAAAAATATTATATTATGAAAATATTATTATTTAGTATAATAATATATATCATATCTATTAAATTTCCATCAATTACTATTATTCACATGTTTATGAAAACATATGCTCTATAAGATAAATTCATTAGTTAACAATTACATAAAAAGATAAATATTTACCAATTGAATATGATGAGTTTTTTAATTTTATTCTTCCAAAGTAGTTTTTTCTTAATAAATTAAAATAATTAAAATTAATGAATGATAATAATTAAATATAAATTTTATATATTCTGTTAAATTTTTTTAATATTCATCAAATATATTTTATAGGCACAAGATAAGAACAAATCCAAATTTTTTCATAATAACTTATATTTTTCAAATGGGTAATTTTAATTTCATTTAATGGGGAATGAATTTTAAATAAAAATTGTGACAGTTTTATGGTTTATATTTGACAATGTAAACATCTCAATTGAAAAAAAGATGTTAAAATTTATTTTTCCTGATTTTTTATTATTTTTTTGATATGTTCGAAGTATTGATTATTATTAATAAAGTATTTAATTTTATATGAAAACTTATATTCAATAATATTTATTTTTATTTTTAAATTATACCTTTGAATGGTTTTAATTTCTAATTAGATCATTTTTTAGATAATTGATATAATTTAGGTCATTGTAATTAAATTTTTAATGAATTCTTAAATAAAAACATTTCTATCATTTCCATATTTTATCATTAATATACAATTTTCTCACCCCCATCAATGTAAATAATTTTTAATCATTTTGAAATCATTATTTTTTTTAATTTTTTAATCTTTTTTTCCATATTTTTAATCGGTGGTTCCAAATTATTTATATAGGTTTCTTTTATTTTTGGGCTTTAGAAAAAGAAATTTTAATAATTGTTTATTAATAAAGTAAAGGGTAAATCTAGTAATTAATGTTAAAAAATAATATTATAAATAATATATAATTTCCCAAATACTTTACCAAATTTTATTTTATGAGTGGGATTTAATAAAAGCCTTACCCATGATGATATTATAACCATATAAGCCATTTGGATGAGCCTAAAAAATTTATTATATTTTATTTTAAGAAAAGTCAAAGACATCGAACTCATATTTTCAAAACTATATCATTTTTAATATATTGTAAAATAATTGATAATGTAGACTATAAATAGTAATTTCGAATATAAATTTTTTTTCTTTTTTGGTAACATATTTCTAATTTTTATGAAA
Organism: Viscum album; assembly: GCA_963277665.1. Taxonomy (NCBI): domain Eukaryota; kingdom Viridiplantae; phylum Streptophyta; class Magnoliopsida; order Santalales; family Viscaceae; genus Viscum; species Viscum album. Next base: position 38,929 of record CAUJRU010003132.1, read on the forward strand.
TATATAAATACCTTAAGTGCTTAACGACTAGTGATGCTGTAATAATTTATTTAATGGAAATACCATATATATAATATTAGAAATAAGAAAATAAACACAATTTCATATTATTAATGTCATCCAAGAATATTATGGATTAATTTTACATTTAGGGGTGATTTAATATATTTTTTATTAAGATATCAGGTTGTTAATATATTTTTAAGGATATAATTAATAAATAGTGACAAATTCACACTAAAGATTACTTATTAGGGTAGTATTTTATAAAATTATTTTAAAATAATAAAATTATAAAACAAGAGAAATTTTAAAATATATGTTCTAAAATATCATAAATTTTCCATTTATTTACCAATTATGTATCTATATGTAAAAATAACATCATATTTAAATTAAAAACTATTTTACCATAGTTAAAATCTAAATTGGTCAACAAAGGGTTTATAAAAAATATATAAATTAAAATTACATCACAATAGATAAATATTTTACAAAAAGATGAGTTTAAAACCTTAACCCATCTTATATTTTAATAAATTCCTTTTTTGTGTTATTTTTATTCTATTGGAATTTTTTATTGATTAATATTTTTGGATATTCTAAAATATCCAATCATGTTCATTATTAAAGGTAACCTAATATATAACATCATTTCATTACATTGATAATACTATGTACAATAAAATCCATAAAAATATCTTCTCCAATTCAATAGAAACATTGTTAAGGATTTTTTCTTCTTAAAGGTCTAACACTAGAGTCCTTTAGATTAGATTTAAAAGTGTCGTTCTAATAAAAAAATGTAATAGTTTTAACTGATTAATCTTTTTTTATACTCCCCTATACCTCATCTTAATATATTATATATTTCATGAAATAATAATTTATGAAACCTAAATATTGTGAAATTTAATTATTATTATGAAAACACCACTGTAAATCCCATTTTATGTGAAATAAAAAAATTATCGCTTGTGCATATTTTCAGATCACCATCTCCACATGGCGATAAAATTCATTTTCCATCACCATATTTAATAAATGTTAATTATTATGGATTTAAGGTTTTATATATTATATTTTTGATATTAATATCCATTTATAATTATAATATTATGTATAAATTTTTACCATAGAATATTTTGTGAAAATGATAACATCACTCATGAGTTCGTATAGCTTACCATCTCCATAATGTAATGTGATTTTGTATTAACCTATTCTAAACATGTATGGTAATAAAGATGAATTTTATAAAAATGTATCTAATATATGACATTAAAATTATTCTTTAATGATAACATATCATATATATTCCCTTATTTTATTTTTATAAAAAATTAAAATTGTGCTCATGTGTGTATAAGGCCTTCGTATCCACGAAAAATGTATTTTATTTTCTATATCCAAATATAATGAATCCCAATGAATAAATATATAATTATTATATTTATGATATAAATATCATACATATCATATTATATATTATTAAATTATGATATATGTTTGCAGACCAATGAGAACAATTCAAAACATGAATAAAAAACAAAATTGGTTATTACCAAAGACATAACATTAAGATGGAATTGTTAATAAGTTTCAATGTAATTTCATAAATAAATCATATATGTTAATCAATACATGAATTTTTTTGGTGTATATATAATTGTTTCATAGTTCATTAAAACATGTTTTATAGTTTTAAGATACACTATTTCCAGGCAGTTTCCATTCGATTTATTTATGGATGCAGAAACTTCTGAAAGTTCTTTATCCAAAGCGTACTTCCTTTCTAAAGGTAGGCATTTGTTATTTTTGAACTTTAATACACTTATGAACGTGCATTGGTCAAGAGGATGGGTGTTCGGACTCATAACTCCATTTTGGGGGAAATAATTGTCTACTCCGCAACTCTCATTGTAAATTTAAGATATTTTCATGAATCATTATTAATTCACCATGTATATCTTAAGCATCCCTTGGAATATACAATCAGTTATTAACATGTGTATAATTTTAGAATCACAGTATGAATTCAACGTACTTCTCTAAATGTAAATATCTGTATTTATACAAGTTTTTACCTCAATGGTAACCTCTAATATACTGCTAAAAGATACATTTAATCATCATCATCATAATACTGGTTTTTACTCCACTCAGTGGGGAACTCTAGAATTTTATTTTTATCCAGGGAGATGAAGGTTTAGTTTTATTTTGGAATCATGCCTATATGATAGGATACTTACGTATCCTTGTGAATCGAATCAGAACCCTCATAATTCAGTGCCACTAAATGGGACAAACCATACCTTTTAAATTCATATGATAAGAACCTCTAAGTGTAAGGTGATTAGTTAAAAAAGTGTGGGACTTAGGTTGAAGAAACCCAATGAGAACATGGAATGGATATGGGTTCCCTAGTAGGATCATACCATGTTGGGTATATGGCCCAAGGAGAACATGGTGGATTTGAAGTGTTGGGTTTGAAGCTCAAAGAGGATTCCTACGTATCCCATATAGATGGGAATCAAATTCCATGTAATTATATAGGTATCATAATAATGTATTATCCTTTTAGAGAAATTAGTTTGGGATTACGTACTATAAAGGATACCTTGGGGATTTGAGGATTGAATTTCGGGATTATTCATAAGGAGGATTCCCAAATTAGGGTAATTAGGGTTGCAATCCAAAGGAGGATATCCAATGAGCTCAGGCCTTGAGACGTGTTCCTACATATCCCAGTTAATGTGGAAATTAGAGTTATTTTAGTTACATCAATGTGGGTATTTCTACTAATATTGTAATCATCACGAATCTCTATGTCCATGTGAGTCATGATCAGTGTGAGAAAAAAGAGGATTTGAAAGATTCTACAATGACAGTCACTTTTCCTCCTCCACTAGTGGATGAGGGTGTGTTGACCATGGAAGAGGACGAGGAGACCCCGGATGAGGTTTAGGTGAAAATACATCCCTATGTTCTCTTCACATTGAACGAGGGTCCAAATGGAAGGAAGAATGAATGGAAATTAGGTGCTCACACCAGGATGGTTGTGCGTTTGAGATTGGTTGGAGCATACTCTTAAGTAGGATTCTCATTAGAGGATTGGTTGGGGCTTACTACAAAGTAGTATTCCCATTTGGGAATTGTTTTGGTCTTACTCATAAGGAGGATTCCCATTTCAAATGTAACCTGGCATTGGAGTCGGGTGATTAGGATTGAGGAGTGTCTTGAGGAGCTTATTGACTCAATGTACTCGAGGTATCCATAAGGAGAGTCCAAACTCGTTTCTTGTGAAAGGAACCAAGAGGACTATGTTGACTAAAGGAACTTCATTGAGTGTGATTTAGTGCCTCAGATCATGGTATTCCAATTTTGGAAGTTGGGCCACAAAAAGGGCGCAATGGAAAATGTCGTTGATCGGATCTAAAAAGATCACTGTATGAATTTAAATTTTTCATGGGGTTCGGTGATGGAAGCGACGAGACCAGGCTGAAAGGACAGGACTGCAGCCCAACACTGACCCAGAGTAGGGGTGTGGGGGAGTAGCCACCTTGTTATAGACCAGTTGGGTTGCACAGGTGATCCCCAAAGGTTCTTCACATAGGTTCTCCATGGTGGTCCCCCTTAGAAGTACTCTGCATAGGTAGGGCCCGCAGGTGCTCCGCACAGGTGGGCTGCAAAGGAACTTCACACAGGTGAAGTGCACAGGTGATCCACACAGGTGATGCACATAGGTGCAGCGCGCAGGTGCTCCACACAGGTGCTCTGTGCAAGTGATCCGCATAGCTGTAGTATGTAGGTTCTCTACGTAGGTGCTCTGCACAGGTGCTCCACGCATGAGCTCCATACAAATCCATATGTTCTTGACCCTAATAGGGCATTGAACCAATTTTTCCCCTTTAATTATTTCTTCTATCATGTTTTAGAGAACTACCTGAGAAAATTTGGGGGATCCTGGTGAAATAGCTACGTAATGGGAGCTTTGGGATGTCTTTCAACGTTTTCCCCCAGTGAAATGGGGGGCCCAAGGTTCCTATTAATAGGTGAGGAGGGGACCAGAATAAAGATAGGTTGTATACATAGGTCATCCGCATATTTATTCTATGTAGGTCTTCCGCATAGGTCTTCCACGTAGGTCCTCCATGTTGGTCCCTTTGTGAAATTTATACATCTTCCAAGTGCCATAACTTTGGATCTGTAAGTCTGTTTGGGCTCCGTGACTAGTCCAATTGAAGGTTCTGAAGAGATATAATATTCATGAGATGGTAAATACACCATGTATTCTCAGAAAAGACATAGAAATTTATTTTAATGAGTTGAACTATTTTCATCATCGATCTTGGGAATCCACTGCCTACTACTGGATGGGGGAATATTTCCAAATATTCATTGGCATGGAGTAGTATTTTTGGCACAATGAAATAAAGGCTTCATTTTTTTCCTTCATGTTGAAAACATCATTACCCATACGTGACATTAGTTTTCTATGTGAGAATCATATATTCACTCTAAGGAAATTTTCATGGAACACATTTCATGGTTTCAACAAGAATAACCTAATATTTATTATATTGGATGCTTCTATGTGTGTGAATAACGTCAAGAATTTAGGTAAGTGAATTTCTTCTCCTCTTTTATTTCTGGGAGATACATGCCATTTTTACCACTCGATTCTTCAGTTTAGTGTATAAATTGTCCTATGAAATGTTATATAGTTTATTTAATTTATACACTAATATTAAATTATTTCTTTGGAGGTTATATTTAAAGGTGTTCATGACTCTAATGTTACTCAAGTAGTAAGGGATTTTTTTCACTTTTATTAATATGTGACAGAATCCTTATAAATTATTGACTTATTTAGTATGGAGTATATAATATTAATGAATTACACATATTTTTCTTACAATAAATATTTATGCGTATTTACATATCTATTTTACGATCATAATTTCAAGGGGTTCAAAGTTCAAAAGTTACACAATCGTATGGGGAATTTTACTTTACATTTCCTAATTTGAGAAACATTTAATTTTATGCACCAATATGTTTCAATGAGGTGTATATTATTACATTTTAAATGTGTTATCATAAATATTTTTATATTCATGATATTATAGGTTTCATGTGTTGTTATTATCACTTTGGTCAGAAATATGTCTTCCTTTATAATAATGTTCTCAAAAAAAATTTAAAGGGTTTTAAATTATCATTTATGAATTTTAAATAAAATTATATTTAAAAGACAATTTAAACAGTTTGAATATATCATATAATATGTTCTAAATGTAAATTTAATTGAAAACTATTTATTAAATGTTTTGTTATTTAAAAAGTTCTTTTTAAAATGGAATTCATATTATCATCTCTAATTATTTCATGTGATCTATACAACTCATTTTCAAATAAGAAAATGATATTTGATGTTACTTATGTGTTATTAGCAGTATGATCCAATCAATCCATTATTATTATATCTATCAATGGATTATTTTTATATTGTAGAGATATTTATGTAACACATTTCTTCTAAATGTGTTATGTTATGCTTGAATGGTGTTTAAAAATTCATTTTATTCATGTGTTATTATGTGATGAATAAATTATATTGTTTTCGAACTAACATAAATATGGGTTTCATTATGGGAAATTTGGGACCTATTAATCCCTTAAATTCATTAGGTAATGATTTTTATCTCACAAGATAGATAGGAATGGAATAAGGGAAATCCATGTCTACAAATAGATGACCAAAATGGGAGTAATCACGGTTCAGTAATAAAAGACAAGAACAAGAGTAATATGGGTTCAGTAAAACTGGGATGGAAAGGGGACTGAAATCAATTTAGAAAAAGACATTATCTGCTATAAGGGTCATGGATAGGTGCCTTGAATAATAAAAAAAAGATTTTTTATGCTTATGTTTTTGAAAAAATTCTATGTTCTATACAAATCATTTTCATTTATGATCCATCTCTTTTAATTTCTATAATTTATTCTTAAAATCATGTTTATGATCATTGATATGAAGGTCATAATTTTTAAATGCTATGTTAATATTCCTATAAAACTATGGTTGTGTTTTGATTCATATCTACATTGTATACCCTTATTTAGATGTTTCTTTTATCTAGGTTATAAAAAATGGTTTTAGATTTAATGCTAAAGGTGAAAATCGTAATTGGAGATGTTGAATACAATTTTCTAATTTAGATTAATTTTATCTATTTTTCCATGGGAACAAAATAAATATTGTATTTGGGTGTATTTTTGTGTATTCTCGAAATATGATGTAATATTTACATATTCCATAAAGGGGTTGTTATATATAATGTTAATGATTTCGTGTTTGGGTGTTTAAGGATTAATCAATGATATTACTTAGAGGTTAAATTTAAAATTTGGTGTTGTATTTTAAAATATATTTCGATGCATAAAAATGTAATAAATTTTGATTGGGTGATGTGATGAAATGTTCTCTGTTGAATCTATGTCTTATAAAAAATATAGATAAAAATAGGAATGTATATAATTATTATATATAATATGGTTTAGTGGGGTTCAAAATACATTCACTGAGTTGATAAACCACTGGAAGTGTGGTCCGTATAGTAGATTATGATGGTGGGGAGAAATGTGATATGGTATAAGCCTTTATTCGTTGAGGCATATATTAAGGAGATATATAATAATATTGATTAATTTCACAATTAATCTCTAGGATCTTTGTAAATAATTCTGGTTTGAGTGTGTTCTCAGTATATGAAATATTGAAACACATGTATCTAATCATTTGGTGTATATTTCATCATGACATTTGGAGTTGTGTAGATGAATCTCATTCATATTTACGAAATATAATAAGATAATTTGGTTGTAAATTGATCATCAATGTATGATGATAATGATAGATGGTTGTTATGTCCTCTATGTCAAATACCCTTTGAGGGGTGTGTGTGAATCAGTGTATGACATATTAAAACTACTTCCTCTTCGAATATTATTTGATCACTACAAAAATAGACACATGTCATTCTCCCGTAGAAATATATGAATAAAAATGAAATAATTAAAATGAAAAAAATTATACTTTTTTCACCCACACTACACTACTTCAAAGAATTATTCAACAAAAATGTTCCTATGTAATAAATTCACTAAAGATTAATAATAATTGCAAGGTTTGCGATAAGTATTTTATGACCAAGACCACTAACATTATGAGGATTATGGTGTTCCCACTATCATTACATGGGTATCTCTATATTTTCATTGCTCAGATTCTCTTCCAGTGGGAAGTATCATCATATTCCTTTTCATCTTACCACCGCTCTTGGAAGGCATCACCTCATAGTTTGTAGACTTGTAGTTTCCTTAATTTTTCTGAATGGATTTCTCTTGAATTGTGGATAGATTACATATTGAAGACCATTTTTACCTGGGTATGAAATCCAAATATCCTCATACATTTAGAACAAAAATAATTACTTACATGAATTATTGTAGGGATTTTGAAAGCTTCCATAAGTCCTCCTCAAACATCCATGCCTATTTTCTGATTTATGTAGTGGGTATCCTTTTTTGGATCACCTCACCCAGATCTGATTTTTCAACCATGAACAAAACTCCTCAGACCACTTTTCTTATGCATCTCTATAGTGTCCCATATTCTACATAATGCCATTTATATTGTATACCATCTTTTCATCCACATACTTTATTTTCTTCCATGTCCTATCTTTTCTTCCATGTACCTCTTACGAAGTTCCTTCTTCCATAAACAAATTCTTCATTTAAGGTATTCACTACCTCAAAAAATCATTTCACTAAAATTTTTTCCCAAACTGCTCCGCCCTTAAAGAAATCCACCTCACAAAACTCTTTTGAATATCACTGAATTACGGGAGAAAAGGTGTTCTATTATGAATAATTCCCTTCTTAATTATGGGATTATAAATCGTTATAAATTAAAATATATCCAAAAAATCTGTTAATCCATGATTTTCCAAATCATCAATGTGGTACCACCTTCACCACGTACTGCTTCTCTCGTGAACAATTCTTCCCTACATGGTCCACATACCTCCACTCTTCCTATGTTGTGGTTAAAATCACTATCTCATTTTCTCCAAACATTCCCTACACGTCTTCTCAAATCCTCAACTAGTTTCTATGAATAATGATCCAACTAGCATATATCATACCATCCACATACCACATGCCTTATCTTGGAACTGTTTTCTCCCTGAAAACTTTTCATGTTTTAATTTTGTGTCTCAATCTTTATCATTCCCTTCATTTTCGTGTCTTTTTTGACATTGTATATACCTCCTTTGAAATTTAGAAACATTTCTTAATTTTTTTCATAATTTGTATCCATATTAAGAAATTATCCATTACTAAAAACCAATATCCTGATTTTGAGGCCCTAAAAATTGGAAATCATTGTGAAATTGCTCCACCTTAACAACCTGTATCAGCGAAAACCGACCATAATTATTTTATATCATCTAGATTTTCATCAAAAAAATCACTCTGAAAACATATTTATTGGTCATCTTGATGTATTGTTTCCCAAAAATAGTTGAAGAAAATGATTTTTTATGATATGAAACATTTTGGGCTGATGTTTATAATGACTAGAATCAATAATTTTTGTGAAACTAAAAGAAAATTTAGTTTTTCATTTACTTAGATGGATTTAATTTTTATAATTGGGACTCAGATTAGGCTTCTATATTTTTTAACATCAAAATGGGATGTTTTTTTAACATTTTTTTGACAGTTTATTTCGTTGATTAGATTAACATCAATGTGGGGACAATATGGACCGTTTTTTTATTTTGGTATCATGTTACCCATCATTTAATCATGAGTAACCAATATTATAGGATTAGTATTGAGAGGAAAATCACTATACAGTGAACAAGGGATCCACATCATGATAGGGGTTATTTTTTAGACATGTTATATTGCCCTATGAAAAACTGTTTCATATCATGACCCATAATTGATGCAACGTAACAGTGACACTATGATTTCCATATGATTTTATTTTGAGGAAGGACTAGTTTCACTATGATTTTATTTCCTTAGGTTTGAGGTGGAAATGAACATCGACTCGACTATATGATAAGGGATACCAAACCATGCATGATTGAGACTCACTGGTAAATGATTAATTGTTTCACAAACATGTGGTTTTATTTCACAAGGGATGTTTTTCAAGGGATCGTCCCACTGCTAAAGGGAAATTATGTTGTGACATAGGTGGTGCTATATGGGGGGTCTACTCCTATGGAAATAATTTATTGTCCTAATACACTTTTTATATAGTAAAGAATAGGGTTTATGTTTTAGAAGTCATTGTATATTTTATTATCAATCCTACATTTGAATTTTAGGTCATATGGGTGGCAGGATAGGGACAATTGAACAATCCGACACCCCATTCATCCTATATTATTTCCACAAATTTATTAGTTGATTTTTCTTATCATCGTGATGAATATTTTTAATACATTATCTTTATCATACTATGGTATATTAAACCTTTTTTCCTTCAAATGTTTTAATATTTTTTGGATGGGAATCAACTCTGATACTAGAGAATTTTGTAATTAGGAATGATTGAGTGGGGTTTATCAATACATGCCTTGAAGGGATCCTAGAAAGATGAATTCCTGATGATCATTTTGGAATTCAATGGTTTTTTTAATATGTTTTTTAATAATAGAGTTTATTTCGACTAAATGGAACAATTAGTTATAATAAATAATAATTTACTATATAGATAATGTGGAATGAGATAGGTGTTGAACATGGGACCCTACCCCACTTACATGGGTAATCGCTAGAATTAATTATGATACAATACCATTATTATTTAAGTAGGGGTTTATACATACAACATAATAAACATGAATTACATCATTATATGATACATGTTGGCTCTAGATTCATGGTGGCAGTTCAGTACATGTTGATGTAGTGTGAATATTAATTTTATATCATTTATATTCCTATAGAAAAAACATATATTAAAATATATGTTAGGAATCATGGTATGAACCAATGGATATTTATTTCTAATTGTGTTTTACAAGAAGACTATTTAAGAAGATTCTGGTTGAGCATATGACACATATATGATCAATATTTTCTGATATATGGGTATTAAATGTTGGGATGAGCTAGAAATTGATGATGGTGAAGATACCGATTTTTTTATTTATCTTTTATTTTGATGGTTTGTTCCACCATATTTGAAATAAATTAATGTACCAATGTCTATTTCTATAGGGCACATATTTTATAAAATGATGCATCAATTTCTTAGGAATAATCAATTCATTTTATATTTATAATATATTTCATTTATATTGTTTTTTCACAATTATTCAAGAGAATAGTTTTCCCAATATATTATTTAAGACACCATCACTTGATAGATTCACTTAAAATACAAGGATGCATCCTTTAGAAGGATTTTTTTAGTACACTGAAGAATATTCTCAAGTCAAGAATAACAATGTTGATCCTCCATGGTTAATAATTAAAATCATTTTTTATAAAAGGTATATAATTCACCTCATAATACATTCCTTTCCTTAAAATTGAAAAAAATCAATAAAAACCCATTTTAAATTGAATATCATATATGATTAAAATAATTAAATTAACATAAATGATTCTAACAACGTGATTCTATCACCATATATCCATTTTAATCATATCCAGACCACTAATTTTTTCATTCATATATCTTAATATATTAAAGAAATAAATATTTACAACCATTGCAATTATTTACTTATCATATTTGAATCACATCAACATATTATTTTTCCATATCGTGTGGGAATACGACCATTTATCATGAAATTGAATTCACACAAAACCATATAATGTTGGAGTAAACATTAATGTTGAATCATTATCAGCTATATAATTTCTTATTAGAAATGTTTTCTTGTAATCCACTAAGGGTTGATAAAATTTATTTTCCACAATATATTATTAATATTCTTATTATTAAAAGGACATAATTATTTTGTGATTTCATATTTCTAGAATCATTTGTGGAATATTATTCAAGAATAATTTTCATTTATAATGGAATAATCCATTACCTCAATTAATTTAAACACACGAATTTTTATTTATATCAATAAAAAATTAAAAAAATCCCTGAATTATAAGACCATAGTATGGAGTTTAGATAATTGACCTAAAATTCTATTTTTCATCAATGTAAATCATTGATATGTAAAAAAATAATTGAGTGTTATTCATGTGTCAAAGAAAGAATTATATGCCTTTAAGATTATTATCATGTGTTATCAGTGCCCCCCAAACAGTATTATGGGTCTCACTTAAATAAATATTCTTCCTTATAATAGATTCAAGATTCCATATTTCAATCCAATAGGGTAGTTGTTTTGTATCATGTACTAATTGTACATTAACATTAAGAAAAGTTTATTATTTTTTACATCAGTCCATTAAGTTATTTTAGGGTTCTACAGCCCCAAAATTACCATCTTAATGGATCATGTGAGGGAACGAACCGAATTAATATTTTTATTTATATCCCATTACCATTAATGAAAAATTTCATATCATTTTATTATTTATTCTAAAATTCAATTCCATTAAATATCTAATTCTTTTACCATGGGGGTGATATATTTCATGATTTTAGAATATTTAAATAGATTAATCTTGAGCATGATAAATTTATCTAAATTATCTATAATTATATTTCATAGGTTCTCAATAGAAACCATTCAGTCATATTCATCCTCATGCAACTTATATGTGTAAATTTTAACTTGTTATACCATGAAATTGTATTTTATTATTTTAACTCATTGAACATTTATTATCCCAATTGATTCCTTATATTCATCTCTGATGTTAATACACTCTCATCTATAGATTATTCACACTCACAATCTTACATATGCATTTTATTTTTTCAATAAAATACATAATAATATCCACAGTGAGGTATTTTTAACCATTTTTTTCTTTTCATTCAAAAAACATAATCAATCACTATTTTATTAAACAAAGATATAATTTTCAATGACATTAAACATTTATTTATTGTTATATTTCATATTCATAGTAGATATCATCGTGGTTATATAATCCTTGTTGTAATAATAGAATTTATTGGGGATCATATCAAAAGTTTTCCCACCCATTCCACAATATAACATGTTACTAGAATCTTTCAATTGAATTTTGAATTTAATAATTTTAAAATTAAGGGATGGAATTATGCCACTAAATAATATTTATTCCCATTCAAATCATCGCCAATGATGATCTATTTCCTCTACATGAATTTTCATTACCGAAAAATATCATTTTTCATTTTAATTTATATTTACATTTTACCACATATAAAACAATAATGCCTCACATATCACATAGTGATAATATAATGGACATTTATTCACCATTCATATAATATATTATATTTTTTAGGAGTGAAACATTATAAAATTAATATAACTATATTAACATATTCATATTTCTCTCTTTGCATTTAACTTTATTGATTATAAAAATCCCCATGATTTATGAACACATAAAAAAATTTATTTTTGCGAATACCCATATATTCCAATTTATTTAAATGTACTTCTAATTTAACATCATTCACGTTCCTTTGAATTTTTTCATTATTCATAATTTTTTCACATTTATTTTTAAAGAATTTGTTATTATTAGCTTATTTTAACTTGTTTTTGAAAACTAACATCTATAAAATTAAAACATTCAACCACACTAATAAATTCTTTATGATACCATTACTTGGTAACATTAAAGTTAATATTTACCAATTTTATATAAATTAATTTCATATCAAAATCACTTAAATTGATTGAAAATAGTATTAAGACAAATTCACCCCCAAATAAATTTTTTTATTGGAATATTATATTTATTTATTTATTGATGCATGAAATATTATTTAGAAAAGAGTGAAGACAATATTATAAAGAGATTTATTGTCTCTAATATCATATATTGACATCATCATAGTTTGAAACCCTAATTGGGTATATTCATGGTATGAAAAACAAAAATATTCTATAAAATAATCTTATTCCAAAATTAAAAATAAAATGTACCTCATTTTTAATAAATTAGATATCAATAAATATTATCAACACATGTGAGGGAACATGATTCGCCCACACTAGTATATATTAGATGAGCATACAACGAAATGTATAGATGTACAAAAATTCATCAAATAGTGTTATTCTATAATTTTCATAAATATTCATTTTCCCTTTTTTCATGACAACTCACATGTTAAGATATCTTGACACCCTTTCAGAATAACTTGTCACTATCAAAATAATGGAACACATTAATCATTATAAAAAATCAATAAATATTATCCAGGTATTTGGATATGAATGCTATCCATTATAATAATGTTATTTAAATCATCCACCTCATTCTTCTCTATTAGACAAAAATTTAAATGAGGGAGCACAATAACATAATTTTGTTGAAATTTTTTTCTATAAACTATATTCATCAACATGGAAAAATACACTATCTATCTTTACATATGTATTATTCAACAAAAAAAATAGTGAAGGTATATAAACATTTAATTTTGTTCCAAAATTTTATACTCATGAAACCTACAAATACCCACAAATGTATGTATCAATGGTGTTGAAGAAATCCATGTTCAAATGGAAATATAAATGATACCACTTCATATTTTTTTATTCTAGTCAAGAAGTAATGTTTTTAAAAATTATATTTTATTTATTTTGAAAGTGGTTTATAAGGTTAGTTTTTTTATAAAAATAACTACTTGTAAATAATTTGTCTAAATAATGTTCAAATATGTACAATACATTCTATCATTGTGAGATTTTTTATTTTTCCATATTTTGTTTTGGAATATTATAAGGATAAATTTTTGAACCGGTCTTAGAGATAGCATGTGATTCTGAGGCTCGACATCCCCAACAATTATTTTTGAAATATATTAAATACTTTAAATTCGTGCATGAATAGTTTTACTAAATGTGGGTAATTTCATCTAAATTTCACTTCTTATTATAAATCTAATTATTTCATTGTGTTTAAATAATGGTTTCTACCTTATGCACAATTTAACCTTAGAATTCATCTGGTGTTTAGGTTGAGGCACTATTTAGGGAAGTTATATAAAAAAAATAAATTTAATATATACATATTTTTAATTAAACTAAAATATTAAATTTATATATGAAAATGTTGATGGGTTACTTACAGGGATATCTGCATCACCCTACAAATCGAGCAGAGCCACTAGATAGTGTTGCAGGGTCACCTATTTCCAATAAACACCTAGATCGTGGTTCATCAATTGTCGTGTGATAGTGCTCATGTACCTTGCCAAAAAGAATATTATGGAATGTTTCATCAACAAATACTATTCTAAATCAATGTAGGAAGTTTCATTTTTTTGGATCCCTTCACCTTTATTTACTCCTACAATGAAAAAAAATCGATTGAACAAATGGACTGATTCACATGTTAGTGGAATTTATAGAAGGGATTATTTTTAGGATTTTTATTGGGATAATTTTACATTTTAATATTGGTCTATATTTTATATTCTAAATAAAATTGAGGACTAGAAAACATGGTTGAGGTTCATTATTTTTTTCATGTCCTATGGTTTTCTCCCACTATTCTAGTGAACTTATCTTCAATGATTCTCTTTAATAGTGGTCGGACTAATTTACCAATAAATCAATCATTTCACACAGTTTTGTTTTGGATAAATGTGCCAATATTGTAGATTTAGACTCAATAGAACTAGAGGTTCAGATGAAAATTGAATCAGAAAAATACCATACATATTTATGGATTCCCGATCATCTTGTGATTCACCATGTGAGGATGGATGACATAATAGAGAGAATTTGTATTAGATACAAATTTTGGATTCTAGTGTTTGATGATGGAAAGACACAACTGATGGTGTTATTAAATTTTTAGATTTGTGGGTCATTTCATAGAAGGATGGATGATCATATGATTATGGTTATAATACATTTAGAATCATGTATAATATAGTAACACAATTCATCTAATCTAGAAATATACTATGTGTTCGACACCTAGGGTGACACTAGGGTTTTAAAGGTGAATATAAATATCCCATGGTGGGTGAGCCAAAGTAACATTGTGTATGAATCTACCAAGAATATTATTGTGTACCTCAGAGTGTACTCATACAAGACTGGGAATATACGACAATTGACATATCATGTACTCAGACACAGACATGGACTGACCATGTGTATATGTGTAGATCTACGTAATTAGACACAGTGAGATGTACATGGTCTCAGAAGCGACACAAACTATGTCACATACATAGATATGAATGTTGGAACGGGCCATGATACACATGCAAGATATCATGCTGATGGGACATGTCATGTTATACCAGTACACATAGTATACTACTTTAATGAAGCCTTAAGGCCCTTTTTTTCAACACCATCTATATGTGTCATTAGGGTTCTAATAATGGATTTATTCCCTCAGGGTTATTATGGAATCACATCCTACACATTGGATATTAATACCTTCATTGGGATTTATGAGAATGAGTTTTTGGAATCCTTCATCAATGTTATCTGAAAACATATGGTTAGTGTCATTGATATGTACCTAAAATACATTTTATGAGGTGATCCTAGGTCATTTGGTAAGTGGTTCAGGTCCCATAGGCATGGTCTAGTCTTCACAAAGAGTGGTGGATCAACCCATGAAAAATAGGGGTACATATTACATTATATTGTTCGACCCCAATGTGGTAGAAAAAGAGTTTGTGGATGATCCTCCTAGGAAGAGGGAGTGACTAGTGTATAAATATCTTCATTGATTAGGACAAGAAATAGTATCTAGGTGAGAAGTTATAAATGAGAGACAGAGGAAAGGGGTGGGGGTATCTTTAGGTGGTTGATGCTTATGCAAAAAAATTTACCTTACTCATTGATGTGAGAGATACTATTAGGATATCTTTGCATCAACAAGGTCAAATTATGATTTCATATTAGGTATGAAATTGTAATTTTTTTGTTCATCCACAGATATAATTTTTTAGGTGGAGGATATGGTTATTCCACTATAATGGGACTACGATTTCTGTTGTGGGTTAAATGAAAACCTATGATGTGTCAGATAGACTCAATAATATGTCAGCGAAAACTATTCATCCTCAATTTTGATGAATGATATTTGGTTTAGTTGATACTATTATTTTTCAGTTACCTATAGTGTTGGTATTGTATGAATAAATCATTCTTGATGATGTTCTAGGTTTACTTCGCTACTGATATATACACATCTACATTGATCTGAACCCGTGGAAATCTCTGATATATAAGTTCACATATATTATGTCTACTAAAGATCTTAAAGATATATGTTTGTAGTTCGAAGAATTATATAATAAGGGAAGTGTTTGATCCAATGTTTCACCATGGGAATCCGCAGCATTGTTCACTAAGAAGGTAGATATGATATTGAGGTTATGTGTGGAATATTATTGCATAAAATAGGTAATCATGTAGAAAATATATCAACTACCAAGGATCAAATAACCATTTGATTAGTTTAAAGGGGAATGGGTACTCATAGATTGACCTCAAGTCAGGTTATCACAGGTTGTGAGTATAATAAAATGATATACAAATCACAATATTCCGATTTCATTGTAGTTAAAATGAGTACACAGTGACACCATTTGGAATAAATAATTCCCTAGTATCATTAATTAGGGTTGTTAAATGGATCATTCATCCCATATTTTACTAGATAATGGTAGTCATTATCAATGATATCCTAATTCACTTGGAATTAGAGTAGGATCCTAAAATACACATAAATAATATTTTGGATTTATTCTAAGAGAACCATAATTATAATAACAATTAAATTCGTTAGATTTAGAATCATGGGGTAAAAATTTTGGGACATGTTATCTTATCAGATTGTGTGGTAGTGGAGCCTAAAATGGTTTAGAAATTTTTATCTTGGGACCCACCTAAGAGTGTGATG
>CAUJRU010003133.1:0-55828 GCA_963277665.1 Viscum album
AGAAATATTATTCCTGAGATGCAGGAGGAGGCCGCACGTCCATCGGACGTGCGGTGCGCGCGGCACGTCCGATTGTGTCGTTTTCAGTTGTGCGGCGCGCGTTGAAATGGCGCGTTGGGGGGTCAAACCCACCCGAACGACGTCCGAATGCCACGAAACCGTACGACAACATCCGGGGCGTGAATTGTGAAATGGTCGGCCAGACGGCACCTCATTCGGAGGTGCCGTGTGATCGCGGCGGCTGGAAACGCGTTTCCGGCGCCATTAAACACCAAAACGGCGTGCGGCGGTCCAATTCGGAGCAAACGTTCTCCGAACGACCTGAAACCGCACGGGAACGATAGAAATATTATTACTGAGATGCAGGAGGAGGCCGCACTTCCATTGGACGTGTGGTGCGCGCGGCACGTCCGATTGTGTCGTTTTTAGCAGCGCGGCGCGCGCTGAAATGACGCGTTGGGGGGTCAAAACCACTCGAACGACCTCCGAATGCCACGAAACCGTACGAAAACATCCGGGGCGTGAAATGTGAAATGGTGGGCCAGACGGCACCTCATTCGGAGGTGCCGTGTGACCGCGGCGGCTGGAAACGCGTTTTTGGCGCCATTAAACACCAAAACGGCGTGCGGCGGTCCAATTCGGAGCAAACGTTGCTCCGAACGACCTGAAACCGCACGAGAACGATAGAAATATTATTCCTGAGATGCAGGAGGAGGCCGCACGTCCATCGGACGTGCGGTGCGCGCGGCACGTCCGATTGTGTCGTTTTCAGCAGCGCGACGCGCGCTGAAATGGCGCGTTGGGGGGTCAAAACCACCCGAACGACGTCCGAATGCCACGAAACCGTACGACAACATCCGGGGCGTGAATTTTGAAATGGTCGGCCAGACGGCACCTCATTCAAAGGTGCCGTGTGACCGCGGCGGCTGGAAACGCGTTTCCGGCGCCATAAAACACCAAAACGGCGTGCGGCGGTCCCATTCGGAGCAAACGTGCTCCGAACGACCTGAAATGAGATTATTTCCTGAATCGAAGTTTTTAAATTATTATAGCACAATGATTTGATATTATATATATATATTAAATATATATTAAAACATTTAAAATATATTATATATATATATATATATAAAATATTGTATTTAATAGTATATATATGAATATTTATATATATATATATATATATATATTTATATATATTTATATTTATATTCAATTCAATAAAAAAATTAAATTTTTATTTTTGAATAGCGACCGCCAGGCGGTCGCTGAAGGCCGATCTGCCGGCCTTCTATAGCGACCGCCATTGGCGGTCGCTAAAGGCCTCTAGCGACGAGGCAACAGCGACCGCCAATGGCGGTCGCTGCGCGGCCGCTAGAGACCTTTAGCGACCGCCAATGGCGGTCGCTAATAGCCTTATTTACAGTAGTGAAACCTAATATGTTAGATATTGAAGGTACTCCCCCTTTATTATGTTGTTTTCCCTAGCATGATTTTTGCCTCTCACACTATTCTTTTTGGGTTTTAGACGATGGCTGGAACCCGAAGGTACCGTGTTGATCAATGCAATGGACAATGCAATGATTTACCTCCTGAACAAACAAATGTTATGGGAGATGGAGTGCAAAATCTTATTGCTATACTTACACAAGATATGAATCATTCTGGACTTCCAAATGAACAGAGAAGGGAACAATATTCTATTGAGTCCTTCATGAGGCAACGTCCACATTCTTTCAATGGGTCTTCCGATCCACTTGTTGCTGAACAATGGATTAGTACCACTGAAAAGATATTTTCAGTTCTTCAATGTTCTGAGCATGATAAAGTCATCTTAGCAGTATATCGTTTGGAAGGTGAAGCTGATCAATGGTGGAATCTTATCAAGAATACGAGGCCAAGATATGAAATTGAGTCCATGGAATGGGACGAGTTCAAGAACTTGTTTTTCAGTAAGTACATCCCTCGTATTCTTCGAACAAAGATGGAAAAGGAGTTTCTTGAGATGAAGCAGAAGAATGATGAATCTGTTAGTATATACGAAGAGAATTTTACAAGACTTGCAAGGTATGCATCTGGCATTATCATCCAACCTGAAAGTAAAGTTGATCGATTTTTCAGTGGCTTAAAACCAAGTCTTCGAAGGGCATTAGCTATAAGAGACTTCAGTAGCTATGAAGAAATTGTGCGTTGTGCTATCAAGGTAGAAATGGAAGTTGGTGTTACATATCCATCTCATGGTTTTGACAAGAAACAAAAGATGGTGTTCAAGGAGAAATCTCAGAATAATGGTGAAAAGAAGATGAATGTTTCCTTATGCACAATGTGTGGAAAGAAGCATGGTGGAGATTGTCTTAAAGAGACTAGAAAATGTTTTAAGTGTGGAAAAGAAGGTCATCGAGCAGGTGAGTGTCGAAGTAATGGAAAAAGGGTTTCTAATGATGTGAATAAAGCAAACACTACAGAGAACGCACCACCAACACATCAATGCTTCAAGTGCAAAGAAATGGGGCATTATGCTAATAAATGCCCTAATCCAAGGGTTAGTGATGATCGACATGAGCAACTGCTTAAGGCAAACGATAAAGGGAAGTCACATGCGATCACTATTGGCGATGTTGAATATGACAACGATGTGGTGGAATGATTAAGTGTTTATGTAATGGGATTCCAAAATAATGTTGTATCATGGAGTATTGGAATATTTATGTATTGGTCTAATGTGGTATTCAAAGTGATTGAGATATTTTTGTAAATAAGACGATATGCGCATAATGAAGGGAAAATGAGAAAATGAAATGTTTAACAGTATTCATGAGCTCATGATTGATAAAAGGACTAAGTGATATCATGGTTTGAGTATATAGAATTTTGAGGATTTTGGTATGTGGAAGGTGGTAACTTTTAACTGCATTCATGTTTTCACTAAGGTTCAATGGGTATTCAAGAGAATACATGATTAAGGCCTTTTAATGTTTGGAATGTGACCAAAAAGACATATCTTATGATATATGGGGATCAACAATGGTATTAAATATCTGGTAGTCGTTTTCACTATATTATGAGAGTGGACAGCAGTATTATGGATAATCCTAAAGATTGGAATGGATTATGTTAGAAATAAGTTAGTATTGTTTAAGGATAGAATTTTTTTTCGATATTATTGACGGGATATTATAGTAGTATAGTTTTAGAAAAAGGACAACCTACAGGACGGGCGACAGCCCATCGCTTCGGACAAGGCTGTGGGAATCGAACCCACAACCGAAATGCGACTGGCCTTTATCGCCTACCACTGGCCTACAGGAAGTCCCTGTTTAGTAGAAACTAGTTTTATTTTATTAAGCGGTATGATATATGAAGTATAAGTTCATTTTTGGAACCATATACGATTAATCTAACCATAAGATGAACTTATAACTTTTCAAACCTTTTGTTTGAGACAGATGGAATGACCCATCATTCTATTACACGATCTGCTAACACATCACAAATGAAAAATTCAACTTCATTTCTTTAAGAGATGAAGTGGAAATTGTCCAAAGAACGACCAACGGTGAGACTATACCGAAATCACGAAAGTATTTCTTCTAATTCCAATTTCATCAACTTTAGGGAAATGATCTTGAAAACCAAAAATGGTGTCCTAGTGCTCTTATATCTGATGAATCAGATGGTACCTTAGATCATCACAAATTTATGGCTTTGTGATTGCTGGGTTTTCCATAGCCATGTTCTCTACCACTCTCCATCAGAACATGATGGTTAGATTTCTCTTCCATATCCATATTTTAACCTATGTGGAAACCCATTGATTAGTTTATTTGGGTAACCGTTACGTTTCATACTTTTGTTTTTAAAGATTGGTTTTGGTATTCATTTTTATAATGTGGGTTTCTATTAAATAAACTTCCGAGTAGTAAACCATTTATAACCCCGACGAATTTCGAGGTCAAAATTCATTTTAAGGGGGGTAGAATGTAACACCCCGAGATTTTATGAAAAATATTCTTTTTAATTACATTAATTTCTTGTGTTGTACGCTACACCAAAAGGATCTTGGACAACACGCATCCTTGACTTGCCTTTCATTACACGCAATCGCGACCTTCCTTGATAGCGTGTGTAGTACGCAATACCGAGTTTTACTAAACAATGATATGCTATTAAAATATTATTAAAACTAGCCATTATGAATAGTAATAACCACTTTTTGAAATTTTTTAAATTCTATTTTTCAAAATGGACTTCATTTTTGGATTCTGAATATCTAAATTAGCTTAGGGTGAAATTTTGGTACTTTTCGGATAACTTTCATATTCTGATGAATAGTGAAAATTACTAAATTTTAATTAAAAACAACTTTTTTAATAGAAATAATTAATAGTGATAAATTATTAATTTGAATGGTTTTAAAGTATATTTAGAATATATTTTTACAATTTAATACAATGTTGGTCATTGGATGTAATTTCACATTTAAACCAGTTATAAACTAGTGTCAATCTTTTGATAGTTATTATCTCTTAAAAACACGCTATTTGTTTTGACGACGAGAATTAATTTTTAAATTAGTTAATGCAACTGATATGTTTTGAATTTGGTAAAATAGACATCATTTTTGAGTTCATAATCTCAAATATAGCTTAGGCCTAATTTTTGGTATTTTTCTGAAAACTTTCAATTTTCGATGAATAGTGAACTCACTAAGTGGTAGTTAAAAAAAACTGAATTGTTCATAAAACTTAATTTTACCGCTTCTGTGAGTGGAATTTCGAAAATCCGAGAGACACGGTTAATATCAAGGACTATAATCTGGTTCAATGAGATGGAAATAATTTTTGGTGAATAGTAACTTTTTACTTTTTTTTACCACGATTAAAAGTAAATAGGGTAATTAAGGGTAAAGATGATATTATTATTACCCTAAAACATGTCCTAATTATATCGGATAAGTGTAATTAGACCAAAAACAAACTTAGGAATAAAATATGACCATTTAGGCCCACTTGGATTAGATTAGGACATTTATTATTAATTTATTTAAAGAAGGGTTAAAAGAGTTAAAATCAAAGTTTATTTACTAAAACATTTTTAATATGGGGTTATACATAAGATAAATTCGACTATAAATATTCATTATAAATATAAAACGATTTCCTACATAATGATATTTTATTTGTAATTTTTAGACATTAAATAAGTTAATTTATTTATGACACAACGATGATGTAGTAATTATCTTATTAATGAAATATTGACATAATTGATGTTATAAATACCCAAATAAATATAATTTGAGACTTTTTATGAATTAAACTAATTTTATAGGTTAATATGACATGTTAGTATTGATTTAATTAATTTTTTTCGAATTTATCATTCTGTTATGATTTTCACAAAAATCAATTACTAAATAGTGTCAAAATTGAAATAAAATAGTTTTTAAAACAAATATTATATTATTAATTGTTATTTTATTCCTAAAAATCTAAGGTTCAGAAAAATGACTTATATAAGGATATATATATTAATAATAAACAACTTGGGGTTCTTTTGGCTTCTTATAGTAAGTTTATTAACCTTATAGTGTAAGAACACAAGAAGACACGGTAAAAGTAAAATTATTTAACTTAATGTTAAATATAAATGATAAGGTTAAAATAGGAACCTAAACTTGTCTAAATTCTATTGGATGAGATAATTTCGACCCATCCCAACCTTAGCCTAGAAATAAATCAATTTGGATCTATTTAAAACCGAACTTGACTTTATAATAAAATAATATTTTTAGTTATTCCAAAGGTGCCCCTCTCCTCCCTTATAAAAGGGCACCTCCTCCCTCTCTTCCTCACACAACTTTGAGCCTTCAAGCTCGGCCAACCCCTGCCAAAATATCTTCTCCACTTCCCTAGAAACATCCTAGAGGTTCTGTTCTTCCTCAAATACTAATATTAGTGCCCTAAGAGGAGGTCTCAAAGAGGCGCTTCAAAGAAGAGGTAATTTCCGTTACCGATTCGTTCACCTTTATTTCTTCTTCCACTTCTTCTTCTTAGGTTGTTTCATTATGAAGTAATAACATCAGTATCACTCATATACTGATACGTTATTATAAGTATGAAACAATCCTATTTCACCATCTATCCATCCTACGGAAAAAGAAATCACCGTGCGTGCGTACGTACGGAATACCGTCTCCACGCCGTGGTGAAATCTATTTTCCACCACCACCTTACTTGGATGGGTATAATGGTGTAAATAATAACTATATATTATTATTTTAAAGTGATATTTATTCTTAAATAGTATACATACACTCCGATATAGTCCCACGATCATGAGAACGATATCATCGCTCGTGCGTACGTACGGAATACCGTCTCCACGACGCGATAAGATTCATTCTCCACATTAACCATTCATGAATGATTATAAAGTATATATAATGAATAATAATGAAATATATGACATGTTAAATCTACTGGATTTATTTATATATTTATATATATATTTCATCTACTTACTTCCATTCAAGACAATAAAGAAAGGAAAACACCATTCATGCGTACGTACGGACTACCGTCTCCATGAACGGTGTGTTTCATTTCATTTATCTATATATTATATATATATACTGAATATATATGATATATAAATCATGTTTTATATTCTGGAAGTAAGTAAATCATGATATAAGTAATAATAATGTCAAGAACAACAAGTCCAAACACCTACGATAAATGAAACAATTTTACCCAAAACGCTTCTTTAACATGGAATTTACAAAAGAACGGGTAATATAAATTCATAAGTGAACCATATATGATATCATAACAATGAGTATGATTCTGGAATAAGTCAATAACATTATTTAAATCATTATACAGGAGGTTCGGACACTTACGAAGCATATCGGACCTAAGGTAAGGGAAATATCATAATCTCATTTTTATCCGAGATTGTTTATACTTTGGTATTTACTGGGGTGTATTTTATCATCCACATCCATGTTTCCTAAATATGTAATATTTATATCCTTATAAAATTGTGCATTATTTTAATACATTTTCATGATTACAAGGAATAAAGTTCTGAAATACAGATCAGTTTAACAGTCTTGTAAAATAGATTATATGCATGAACGTTACATTACACATTATAAAATAAAACACAACATAAATGATCCTTTGAGAACTCCATTAAACCCCTAGAATAACCCTTCTTATCAATAATAATATACTTATTGGAATCCTGGGAAAATAAAACATAAGAAAAGGGTTTTCTCAGATGCTCAGTAAGGATAACAATATAGCGGAAACTTTCATAAATAAGCATAAACATTTATGGCAATGTATAAGACTAAAACAAAAGCCTTTTAAACATAAAAATCAGCATAATATGTAAAATATAAATCAAATAATTTCATTTACTTATTCACATAGATATTCTGTTAGTCAAAAAATCACATGTAATATCAATAATTCAATTTCATAATGATGAAATGCATAATGTCAGACTTCATAACAACATAGCCAAGGCCTCATGAAAAGACTACAAAAAAATATTTTTTTCAAGGCCTTTTTCCAAGACACCGGTTTTTCTCATGAGACCTACTGATGCATTGAGGAGCTATATCGGGCTCCACCTTTCACTTACTAAGTCCAATGAATTCCTTATATGAAAAGTTTTAAACATAATATAAATAGTCATATTAAAACTAGCATACGAAATGTCAATACTTTATCCATAAACCATGAATGGTACAAAAATAATGCATCCACAGTCAAACATATCACAAAACCTTAAATAAAATATGGAAGATTTTTATCATAATAAATAAACTTCAAAAAAGTTTAAAATCCATCAAAGGATGTTGACCTAGATGAAATGAAAACTATTTGAAATAAATACCTTTTTCTATTTTCAAATCATTTAAAAGTCACATAATTATAAAAGAAAACATTTATTTTGAAAATATTCTTATATGATTGTATGAGAATGTACGATGATTTTATAATGGTTTAAAATAGCCTCACTCGCTGTATAAGTTAAAAAAATACATTCTTACCTTAATTTTTTCAAAAAGGTCATAAAGTACCTTGTTTGGAAAATGACAGAAAGATTCTTTTCAAAACATATATGGTCAAATAAGGGTATAAATTACTTTAACCCATAGTCTAGTGAATAGTAAAAAAATTAATTACATTTTTTATGAAAACATATATGTGGATGATATAGAGGTCCCAGTAGATACTTACGTATTAAAAGCCTCGGATAAGTAAAGAGATTGTAGAATTAACCCTTACCTTATAATTTTCCTTGTTCAAGGGTACTTTAACCTCCTGTATAATATTTAAATCATTGTTATTAAATTATAAAAGAATAATATACATAAATATGATATCATATATGATCTTCCATTAAAACAACCTTATAATATATACAATGCTTTTGGATCAAGATTACAACAACCTTAGTTAGTTTATAAATATTATTTTTAACAATAAATGAATTTATTTTATCATGATAGTTTATCATTAATTTTTAGAGATGAATTAGTTACATAAAATGCATAGAAAATACCAATTCAATAATTATTTAGTTAATATAAATATAACTAAAACTAAAGATAATAAAAGTGAAGTAAATTGAATTAATTATTGTGTTATAATGATTTTTTATATAAATATATCATGTTAAATATTTTTGAACAAAATATATTGTGTTTACATCATTATATTTATATATTTAAAGTCAATTTATATGAATAATGTCAAAATTGGCATTAATTTTTTTTAATGATATACTATATTTTATTAAATGAATTTAAATTACTAAAAAACCTATTATCTACTAAGTTATTTTTATATGAAAATAAATATAAAATATATTCCATTCATAAACCAATTTCACTTTTATAATTACTATAATTTCCCTAAAATATTATAAACTTGGTTTGTGTAGTTAAGGTTAAAACAGTGCTTTTGCACGATCATGCGCTTGTGTTAAATTAAATTATCTTTACACATAGGTTTTTTATTTGATAAATTATATTTAATATTTATAATCATTTTTTATAAAATATCTAATAAGGATCATTTTAATTTAATCTTAATGGAAAACTCACCTTGGTTAGAAAATTGGTTACCGTCGTGAAATACCAAAATTGTAAAAATAAGGAAACATAGACCATAATGAGAAAATTTTTAACCCATGTGTTTAAATGTCTAGTGGAGTTATGGATTAGACATATAATATAATGACCCATACTTTACATACATTGTTAATACTTCAAAACTGAAGCACACTTATTACAACATATGACAAAACCACAAAGGACCGTATAGGTATAGTGTCTTTAGAAACTGGGAAACATAAACAACTGGTTCATAAATCTTCTACAGTGTCTCCCATTTATTTCATCATATCTAGGGTCCCTTTTAGCATATTCTACTTAATATCCATCTTCCTGACCTGGGGAAAAGAAAACATAAAAGGGTGAGCTCAAATGCTCAGCAAGGGAAAATAAAGGAAATAAAAATCATATCATATCTTTTTGAAAATCATATCCTGCAAAAGAGATCATAATATCGTAACATGGAATAAATCATAGAAGTGAAAATGAGATCCCCATAATCATAACATGAAACTTGAGACTTTGTGGCATGCACACATAATCATGGAAAATCATTTCTTGTTAGTCATGACTCATTTCCAAGACTATCTTAGTGGACAAAGTCCCTTTCTGAACCGAGTCACCCTCGTTCCAGTCCTGTTTCACTGAACCGGTATAACCTACCGTTCCAGCCATGTCTATCTCATGAGATATAAATCTTTACCCAATGAATTGGAGGGAGATATAGGTCCCACCCATCTTATAATGAATCCTTTCTTATGTGTTCCACATAATCATAAATCATACATCATCACATAACACATGTAACAAAAATGGGATTCTTGAAACATCATGACATCATAAAACAAATCATATAAGGTAAATGACTTCATAAAAATAATTCCCTCAAAACATAATCAAATCAATGTAATAATAGGGATAAAACAGAACCCTTTATTATCCTAGATGGAAAATAATTTTGATGAAACACTTGAACTCCATTCTTGAGGAAAATATCCTTTCTTCTTCAAAAACACTTTTCTTTTCTTAACATGTCATAAAATTATAAACTAAAAGAAGTTGATTAAAAATAAAATTGAAAACTTATAAAGGATTATTCTTGGAAATAATGTTTTAAAAATCCATTCTTGCCATATAAGTTAAAAAAAACATTCTTCGTACTTTTGTCAGAAAAGTCAAAAAGTACCTCGTACGAAAAAACGACAAAAGATTCCTTTCATATTCTTTACTAAAAACTCACCGAAGGGTAAAATTGGATTTAAAATATTGTAAGTGGATGGAAACAATATTACATATTGAGGGAACATGGATGTGGATGATATAATACACCCCAGTAAATACTTACGAATAAACAATCTCGGATAAAAATGAGATTGTGATATTTCCCTTACCTTAGGTCTGATTTGCTTTGTACGTGTCCGAAGATCCTGTATAATGGTTTAAATAATGTTATTGACTTATTCCAGAATCATACATATTGATATGATATCATATATGGTCATATTCTTAGCTTCTTGTTAGTAATATTTCATTGTTACTTGTTACTCGGGTCTTTATTGCCTTTTGTTCTTATGCGTGTTTTGCCGAATAAATTCTTATTATTATTTTAAGGTTATAGATACCTTATATCCAGAATGGTATTAGTGTAACATATATCATATTTATTCATTCAATTCATTTATATAATTACTATGTAATGATGATCATGTAGAACGAGTCGCTTCACATCGTGGAGACGGTATTCCGTACGTACGCATGAGTAATGATATCGTTCCTATGATCGTGGAATTGTATTGGAGTATATATATATTATTTCAGTATCAATATTACTTTATAATAATAATAAATAGTTACTCATTACACCATTATACCCATCCTTGTAAGGTGATGGTGGAAAATAGATTACACCACGGCGTGGAGACGGTATTCCGTACGTACGCACGCGCGATGATTTCATTTTTCCGTATGATGGATAGAAGGTGAATTAGGGTTGTTTCATATTTATAATAACATATCAGTATGTAAGTAATACTGATGTTATTACTTTATCATGAAACAACTAAAGAAGAAGAAGTTGAAGAAGAAAGAAATTGAAAAGATTCGGTAATGGATATTACCTCTTCTTTGGAACACTTCTTTGAATCCTCCACTTAGGGAACTAAGATTGGTCTTTAAAGAATACCAGGACCTCTAGGATTATTCTAGGGAAGTGGAGAGGAGAAAATGGCAGGGGTTGGCAGAGATTGAGTGCTCAAATTGGTGTGAGGAGGAGGGGGAGGAGGTTCCCTTTTTTAAGGGAGGAGAGGGGCACCTTAGGAATATCTCAAAATATTATTTTATATTAAAGTCAAAATCGGTTTATAATGGTTACAAAGGGTCTTATTTCGAAGCTAAAGTGGGGATGGGTCGAAATCCTATCAACCAATAGGATTTAGACAAGTTTAGGGTATTATTTTAACCTTATCAATTAGATTTAACTCTAAGTTAAATAATTTAACTTTTACCGTGTCTTTTTGTTTTCTTTCACTATATGGTTAATACACTTACTATAATATGCCAAAAGAACCCCAAATTATTTATTATTAATATATATATCCTTATCTAAGTCATTTGTCCGAAACATAGATTTTTAGGTATAAAATAACAATTAATAATATAATATTTGATTTAAAAACTATTTTGTGTCAATTTTGACACTATTTGATATATGATTTTTTTGAAAGTCATAACAGAATTATATGTTCGAAAAAAGTTGATTAAATCAACACTAATATATCATATTAACCTAGAAAATTAGTTGAATTCATAAAAAGTCTCAAATTACATTTATTTTGGTGTTTATAACATCAATTATGTCAATATTTCATAAATAAGATAATTACTGCATCATCATTGTGTCATAAATAAATTAAATTATTTAATGTTTAAAAATTATAAATAAAATACCATTATGTAGGAAATATTTTTAGCTTTCTAATTAATATTTATAGTCGAATTTATCTTATGTATAACCCCATTGTAAAAATGATTTACTTATTAAACTTTGATTTTAACTATTTTAACCCTTCTTTAAATAAATTAATAATAAATGTCCTAATCTAACCCAAGTGGGCTTAAATGGTCATATTTTATTCATAAGGTTGTTTTTGGTCGAATTAAACTTATCCAATAGAATTAGGACATGTGTTAGGGTAATAGTAATATCATATTTACCCCTATTTACTATTAACCGCGGTAAAAAAAGTAAAAAGTTACTATTCACAAAAAAATTATTTTTATCTCATTGAACAACATTTTACTTACTGATATCAACCGTGTCTGTCGGATTTTAGAAATTCCATTCACAGAAGCGGTAAAATTATGTTTTATGCAAAATTCAGTTTTTAGCCTACCACTTAGTGGTTTCACTATTCATCAAAAATTGAAAGTTTTCAGAAAAATACCAAAATTTCACCCTAGGCTAATTTCGGTATTCCGAATCCAAAAATGAAGTCCATTTTGAAAAATAAAATTTATAAAATTTCAAAAAGTGGTCATTACTATTCATAATGGCTAGTTTTAATAATATTTTAATAGCATATCGTTGTTTAGTGAAACTCGGTATTGCGTACGACGCAAGCTATCGAGGAAGGTCGTGATTGCGTGTAAAGTAAGCCAAGCTAGTATGTAGTGAAAGTTTCCTTTGATGATATATATAAAAACAAAATATTACTCACAAAAATCTCGGGTGTTACATATAATCATTGTGATCAATTTATTATACATTTTGGATCAAATTTATGTAATATTGACCTCTAAATAGAGAATACTATTAGTATGTACAAGAATAGAACTCCTTAACTATTAAAAGGGAACTCACTCCCCTCACTTCTTCATTGAACTAAATCCACATTTATTTAATAGAAAACTACCCAAATAACATATAAATATCCCCAACCTCATCAAAGAGTTCTTATTTTTGGAATAATCAAATCCTTTCAAGGCTCTAGTACGAACTGAAAGAGGATACCCGAAGAATAGATAATGTTCTTCAATTAGGTTCTTTATTTTACTTCTTTCTACACCCTCTTCAATTTTTATTAAACCATGATTATATAATATAATATTTATATTAAATATAAATTTATTCTTTTATTATAAATTAGTGACTTAAAACCACCTCAAATTCCATAAAATGGGTTATAAATTCCTCATTCATGTGCATAGTGGACTACCACCTCGCGAACCGATGACATTCATTTTTTGATTTCCACCTATATAGGCTCAGTAGGATTATTGATATAATGTATATATATGATAATTATAATATATTGATGCCTATTTAGTGAATATATAATATATACCATTTTAACTTCTATTTTTTAGGAGATATGATAACATCACTCATGTGTATGGTGGAATGCCGCCTCCCAGAGCAATGTGATTCATCTTTCCCTAACGGTTCGAATAAAAGGTAATAAAATAATTTTAATGATTATATGTGATATAAAAGAAATAATAATTATATTTATGTAAAATTTATAATTCTAGGAAGATAATATTTATCATTTTCTTTCTCTTATTTTCATACACATAAAGATCATAACATCATTCTTGTACGTGAGGACCACCTCCTTCACGAAGTGATGTCAATATATTTTCATCACCACATCATATGGATGAAATATTTAAGTATATAATATGGTATATATGAAAATATTAAACATACACACCATAAATTATCAGGTTTGGAGAAACTTGAGGTAATATTGACCTCTAAATAGTGAATACTTTTGTGTGTTTACAGGAATGCTACTACTCCTCAACTATAAAATGGAAATCACTCCCATCACATAATGATATATATCAAGAAAATTGTTTCATAAAATTAATTCAAAAATAAATTCAAAACATCCATAAAATATTCCTTTAACCCTTATATTTTTCATAAATCCAAACATTGAAGGTTTTCGCCAATACCCAAGGAGGATACCCGGAGAAGATGTAGTATTCTTGAACGAGCGTCTTTATTTTTCTTCTTTCTCCATAACCTTAATTTTTTAAAATAAAGATTATATAATAAACATAGTATCTTACCTATAATGAGATTTTGTTTTATAACATGTTCATGATATAAAACCATATCCAATTCCATCAAATGGGTTATGCAATCATTATTCATGCGTATAGAGAACTATTACTTCATAAACCGATGTCATTCATTTTTCTATTTCCACATATCAAGGTTTTATATAATGATATATATAAGGTATATATATGATATTTATAACATTTTTATTCATTTTTATTCTCTTTATAATATATAAATTTTTTCCTTCCATTCCATAGGATATACGATAATGTCGACCATGTGTACGGTGGATTATCACCTCACAAAGCGATGTGATTCTTCTTTCAGTAACGCTTCACATGGAAGGTGATAAAGATAATGTTCATCATTATATCTGATATAAAAAAAATAATTATGTTATTAAAGAAGTATTTATCATTCTTTATTGATAATATATATCATTTTATTTATTTCCTTTTATGTGGTGCTGATAACATCGTTTGTGTACGTGTGGACTACCCACTTCATGAAGCGATATGACCCTCTTTTCATCCCCCCATACATGGATGACATATATAAGAATATAATATGGTATATATAATATTATGATACTTCTGGAAAGTTAATATATTACTAACCACCTTTCCATAATGATCATTGCAAAATTGAAATGTTTCTCATGCATACATTCAACATATCGACTACAAGATCATAACAAACTTATTTGTTCATAAACATAATTAATGATTAGTTTTAAATGTAAAAATGAAATAAAAATATTATAAATATGTCATGATAATTATTCTGAGGAAGATAAAACTATACAATATGCACACGAACCAGATCATTCATGATATGCATGACAAAACATGTTAATCAACACCCAACATAACGAAAATAATTATATATTATTAACAAAAGAGTGATATGTTTTTATAAAAGGATCATATATGATATTATAAATATTAATATGATTATTGAATCAATTAATAACATTTTTGAAACCACCATTAAATATGTTGAATTGTGTTCAACCAAAAGTATGCATAAGGTACAAGATTTCATAACTCATTTTCCACTTAATGGGTTAAACATATACTTTGTTGATTATATCATGCTAAGATTATGAATGTAATGACTTTTTATTATATTAATTTTTAATGATACTTTTTTTTATTTATTTTTTATACACATAATCCATTAATTTTTTAATTTTATGATCAATTTAAATGTTTATTTCAAAATCTAATTATAAACAAGATTATTTATTCTAGAATATAAGTTGAAGGAAATTATAGGAAAATTTTCTTATAAAATCATTTAATTTTATTAGTCATTTTTTCTTTAGGATTTTTCAAGTAATAGTACCATTTTTTACTCTATGTAACATCAAATGTTTTTAAGAAAATACAACATCATTTCTCACTCTGGTTAGAAATATGTTTTCTTCAAAAACCCATGTTTTATAAAAATGTTTTAACAATTTCAAAATGATTTATCAGTTTCATTTTCTTTGATTTTTATCCTTTAATTTTTTTTCAATGTAATCTTATTTTATTTTAAAAACAATTCAAGTTAGGAATTTACTAAAAATTTTAAAGGAATATTCTTGTCCTTTTATAAGTGAGGCACATTCATAATATTTTTATAGTGAAAAAGGAATGTTAATTTTTTCTTTTACAACATGAGAAAAAATACCCTATGGCATTATCATAATTTACTTGAAGCTTCATTTTTAAGTTTATGAGGTTCTTTTTAAATAATTTTTAAAGGATAATTTAAAATTTCATGATTTAAAAAAATTCAAAATGAACAGGTCATTTTCTTAAATAAATTATTTATTTAAATTTTTATTATGTTTATATTCATAAATGAAAACGACCCTTTATTTTTTACTATAATGTTAATATGTTTTATTGATACCATACTTATTCTTCCTATGGGTGGTTTACGATTCTGTTTACAAAGGATAATATTGACATTCACATCATTATTTCACTTTTTGATTCAATGTAATAGCATGTTACTATTTTCGTGTATTCTTAAATCCTTATTTTGATCATTTTTTTTATTCAGTTAAGGGTGTATCGATTTAAATTTTTAAATTTTTTAATGTTTTTTGGAAATGTGTGTTTGGTTCTTGGTTTTCCCAAATTATATACCATCCTAGTGGAAATCATGAAAACCAAAATATTGGGTGTTTGTTTGGCTAGTTCATGGTTTGAAAAATAGTTTTCCACCTAGTTAAAATAGTGCACCTTTTAAAAAGGGGTCTCATACTCAGGGGTCATAGTTTTTCAAACCGTTTAACCCTACCTAGCTAACCATGTGTATCGAAACTTCTAATTTGAAAATTATTTTTAAAATCCTAAAACCCTCAAATTGTGTGTCTGATGGGACTACATGACCGTATCATGTTTTCTTCCTTATAGGAATCTCCCAAGAGGATATTTTAGCCCCTATACACCCCTCTAGAAGCAGATTAGATCTAGGAGAACTTCGTTTGATCCCTTCCCGATAAGATTTCTCTTCACGTTCTCTTTCTCCCGCTCATTCTAATCTCATACCAAGAATTTTATATATATTTGTTTTGTTGGAGAATATAACCTATTTTATATATTTAATCTAGGATTTACTATTGGATCTTCATTTCCAGTGTTCTTATTTGGAGTTTCCCGATTAGGGATTTGTGTTTCGTGATCATCTGATCCTGAGGTAGGTGGTTTCGATTTTGATTAACAATTAAGTTGAAAGTAAATGGGTTGATTTAATTAAATTTATTTCAATTTTATTTTTTGAAGTTGATTCTTTTGAATTATAATTTGTTAAAACCCCAGTTCAATTGAATTGGGGGGTTTTTTATTTGAGAAATATTTGAGAAAACCTCTAAATTACATTAAATTGGGGTGTGTTATAAAATTGGATGTAAAATTGTGAAAATTATAAATTGATTTACGATATTGATTTAAAATGTGTATTTTATACAAATGGTTTAAATTGTTTTGATAGAACACATTGGTTTTATCATGGAAAACGACTTAATTTTATTAAAACCCCATTTTTAATTTTAAATGGAAATTGACATATTGAAATTAGAAAATGGGTTTAATTATATTTTGAACGGTTTTGAAATAAATTTCCCATTATTGATTATTGTTCCAGCACATGAAATCCTAGGTAGTTATTGAGTAATTAGGTAAAAAATGCTAGGATAAGAATTTCCTAGCACAATATTGACACTTTAAAACTATAACATAAACGTTTTTTAGGATCTTATCTTTAGTAAGATATTAGTTTTCCCTCATTGACAAGTGTCAATGGGACATGTGTGTACATTTTTTGTTTTCATTAGATACGTGTTTGAGGATTCCATAACCCAGAACAATCATACATCTTGGAAGATGACCATGTTTCTCCTTTGTGATATTTTAATATATATTACATTATTTTTAAACAATTTTATGCATGCATTGTGTGTAACACCACAATCTTCCACAGTACGCTTCTCTTTGAATAATGCAATGGCTTGTGTTGTACGCAACTTAGAGTTCTAGCACACCATGACCAATCAAAATAGATATTATGAATAGTAATACCCACTTTTAAAAAAAATTAATTTTATTTTTTAAAATGGCCATCATTTTTTGATCTGGAATATCAAAATTAGCTTAAGGTGAATTTTTGGTATTTTTTTGAGAACTTTCAATTTTTGATGAATAATGAAAAACACTACATTATTGTTTAAAACTGAATTTTAAGTAAATAATTATTGCTTTTATTTAAATTTATTTTAAATTAAAAATAGATACATAATAACTATATTAGTTCAATGAAATTCATTAGAGTCATTTTTAATAAGATTTGATGTATAGAATTTTATTGAATTTTTTAACGTCTTTTACCTACCTTCTAGGAACATTTGAAAATTTTCATAAAACATAATTTAAATACTTTTGTTAATGGAATTTAAAAAATCCAAGAGACACGGTTGATATCAGTACGTAAAATGTTTTTCTATAGAATGAAAATGATTTTTGGTGAATAGTAACTTTTGAATTTTATTTACCATGGTTAAAAGTAAATATGGTAATTAAAGGTAACAATGATATTATAATTACCCTAACACTTTTCCTAATTCTATTTTATAAGTGATTTCGACCAAAATCAACGTTAGGAATAAAATATGATCATTTTGGTCCACTTGGATTAGATTAGGATATTTATTATTATTTTATTTAAAGAAGAGTAAAAAGTTTTAAATTCAATGTTTAATAACTAAACCATATTTAATATAGGGTTATACATATGATAAATTCAACTATAAATATTCATTATAAATCTAAAAATATTTCCTACATAATTTTATTTTATTTATAACTTTTAGACGTTAAATAATTAAATTTATTTATGACACAATGATGATGCAGTAATTACATTATTATTAAAAGATTAAAATAATTGATATTATAAATATTAATATAATTGTAAATTGAGACTTTTGATGTATTACACGAATTTTATAGGTTAATATGACAAGTTAGGGTTTATTAAATAAATATTTTAAGTGATAATGTGGTTATGACTGTCAAAAAACCAAATACTAAATAGTGTCAAAATTGTCATAAATGTGTTTTTAAAACAGATACTGTATTATTAATTGATATAATATTCTTAAAAATATATGGCTCGGCCAAAATAAATAGATAAGGTTATATATATCAATAACGAACCACTTGGGGTTCTCTTGTCTTTTTATAGTAGGGTTATTATCCATTTATTATAATAATACAAGAATACATGGTAAAAGTTAAACAATTTAACTAAGAGTTAAATCCAAAAGATAAGGTTAATATGGTGACCTAAACCTGTCTAAAACCTATTGGTTGAGATTTTTTCTATCCATCCCCACCTTGTCCTCGAAATAAATCCTTTTTTAGCCATTATAAACCAAATATGATTGTATAATAAATTAATATTTCAAGCTTTTCCTAAATTGACCTTCACCTCTCTTATAAAAGGGTACTTCCCCTTCTCTCAAAATCAGACCACCAAATCCATTTGTCTCAGAAAAACCCCTATCCAATATCCTACCAACTACCATAAATTCAACATAGAGGTCTTACTTTGATCATAATCCAACCTAAGGAGCCCTTCTGGTCAAATGAAAAGGAATAACTCGAAGAAGAAGTAATTATTTCACCACCTCTTTCAAATTTATTTTCTTCTTCCCCTTACTATTTATCTGTTGTTTCCATACCAACATAATAACTCTAGTACCTTTTAAATACTGAGATGTTATTATAAATATGGTATAACCATATTTATTATTCTATCCATCCTATGAGTGACAAAGTCACCATACGTGCGTACGTATGACTTACCGTCTCCACGTCATGGTGTAGTTTTTTATTCAACGCTTAATTATATGGATGGGTATAATAATGAGTATAATTGATGTAAATAATAAATATAACATCTTAATGATTCTGTATATATTATATACCATCCAATTACATATTATTTCACCATCAATAGAATGATATCGTCACTCATGTGTACGTACAGATTATTTTCTCCATGAACGCGATGAGATTCATTCCCCATCATAAACATTCAAGTATAATTTTAATTTTATGATTTAAAATAATTATTTAGAACTTAATATAATTATTTATATGAATCAAATACATCCTATCCATAACAAACATGAATTATGTAACAAAACATATATAGGAAAAGGAATCTGTTAACACCCAAAACAATGATACTACTAATATATTATTAACAAAAAATATTAGAAGATAATATATGATTTCATATTTTTGTATATGGTTATCGTATAATTTAATAAAAATTATTTAACTATTATACAGGAGGTTAACATACCCTTTCTCAATTAAAAGTACAAGGTACGGGTTAATTTTATAATCTATTTATTATCTGAGGTTGTTTATATGTAAGCATCTACTAGGACCTCTTTATCATCCACATCTGTGTTTCATAAAAATGTATTTCAAAACATTTTTCTATTTACCATACTATTGGTTAAATTCATTTATACCCTCATTAGACTTTTTATAAAATGTTTTCAATGGAATATTTCCATCATTTTCCAAACAAGGTACTTTATGACGTTTTCGAAAAATTAAGGTAATAATTTTTTTTTAACTTATACGAAGGGTGAGACTATTTTTTTCCAATATATAACCTTTAAAGCTTCCCTTAAAAGCTTATAATAATATTTTCAAAAGAAATTTTTTCTTTTATAATTACAATACTTTTAAATGATTTCAAAATTGAAAGAGATATTCCTCTCAAATATTTTTGATTTCATCTATGTCAACTTTCTTTAATTGATTTTACACTTATTTGATGTTGATTTATTATGATACAATATTACATATTATATTAAAGTTTATGTGATATTTTTGACTATGGATGTGTTATTTTTCTACCATTCATGGTTTATGGTTAAATTATTAACTTTTCGTATGCTAGTTTTAATACGAATGTTTAAGTTATGTTTCAACCTTTTCATATGAGGAATGCATTGGACTTAGTAAGTGACGGTTGGATCCCACTATAGCTCCGTGATGAATCGGTAGGTCTAATGAGACAAAATAGTGTCTTGGAACAAGGCCTTAACATTATAATATTTGTAGTCTTGGCATGAGTCCTTGACTATGTGGTTATGATGACCGACATTATGCATTCTATCATTGTGAAATTTCTATTGATATTTCTTGTGATTATTCGACTAGTATAATATCCATGTGAATAAGTAAATGGAATTATTTGATTTATCTTTTCCATATTATGTTTAATTTTAATTTTAAAAGGATTCTTTTTTAGTCTTATACAATACCTTAAATTTTTATTCTTATTTATGATAGTTTCTGATATATTGTTGTCCTTACTGAGAATTTGAGCTCACCCATTTCTTATGTTTTATTTTTTCCAGGATGCGAAAAGTATATTGCTATTAACCTATAGGAATAGGCTAAGGGATATAAGAGTGTTCAAAGGGGGAAAATGTTTTTTTTCGTGATGTAATGTAAAACATATGTATGTATCTAGTACTTCTAAGGTTACTAAACTGATCGGTATTTCGGGACATGATTCCTTGTATGATTCCAATGTTATGTAATAATGCACCCACTCTAGGTAACTAGGGTTGGGGAATTATAGTTGGTATCAGAGCAAATTTAGTATAAACCTTGGAAACTAGATTTAGAAAAAAACTCTTATTAGAGAACATTACCCTAAGATAGGGTTTGTGGATTAGTGTAGAATAACTTCCTAGAATTTTGGTAATATTGAGATTTTGTGAATTTTATAAGCAATACATCCATGTCTGAATACAAGTAGGTAGAGGCGGCTTTGGTACAGATGTACCTAGGAGTGAAAACTTTGACAAGGAGTTTCAGGCTTGACCCGGGATATCTTGGTACATAACAACGGGCCTTGCTACACTCTTGGTTATGACACTCGTGAGGGATATGCTTAGGATAATTCACATTTTATTTACAAAACATTATGAAGTATTAATGAGTAAATACTCCTCAAATATAAAATTTTTATGATTATGGATTATATGCATAAACTATTCAAATTATGTTAGGTATTTTACTAGTTTGGAATTATGTATTGAGATTCATAAACTAATCTAGTGTATTCCATTGTTTAGAAATGGTGTCTAGTGGAAGGAATTGAAACTGTATCAATACACATAATCCATTTATAGATTTCCCTCCTACTCAAAATATTTATAGTGGATCTGGTGATTAAACAGTTGTTGAACAACTTATAACCATACTGAGACAATTCACTCAGGTTATGAATAATAACCTTATCCGTATGGAGCACCCTGACCCACAATGTGGAGGATCAATGTTAGAGATATTCATGTCGCAACAACCACCAACATTAAATGGGACTAAAAATCCATTTGTAGTTGAGAAATGGATAAGTTCCTTAGAGAAAATATTTCATGCTTTGGGGAGTATCGAAAGGTAAAAGGTTTTCATGATAGTTTATCACCTCACAGTAGATACAGATCAATGGAGGTCATTAATTAAAAACACAAAGAAGGATGAAGAAGTATCAAATATGGAATATAGGAAGTTTAAAGAAATTTTCATAGAAAAATACTTTCCTCATGATCATCGAGTAGATATGGAAAGACAATTTCTAAGTTTGAGGCAAAAGGAGGACGAAAATGTCATAAAGTATGAGGCTAACATTACAAGGCTAGCAAGGCATGCATAAGATTATATACGTAACCCAAGGAGTAATATTGATATATTCTTTGATGGGTTAAAACCATTTCTCTGTCAAGCATTAGTCTCACAAACCTTCTCATCATACGAATATATTGTCTCATATGTATCAAGATGGAAAAGAAATTCTCTAAGTATTATGACTTTAAATGAAATATAGAGAAGAATAGATCTTCTGAACACTCTAGAAATTTAAAAGGGGATGAAGGGAAAAGTTTAATTTCCATCCTATAGTAAATATGGGAAGAAACACCCTGGTACTTTCCGAAAGGGAATGGGAGTTTATTAAAAGTCTGGTGAAAAAGTCCACCAAACTCGTGATTGTGAGGGAAAGAAAGAGGCTATCAACATTGAATGTTATAATTGAAGAGAAATGGGTAATTATGCAAATGAATTTCCTAAGCTCCATGTAGACTTACCTTATAAAAGGCCAAGGGAGAAAGGACAAGATTGAGTGATCACTAATGTTGAGGTTGAATCTCTGAATGATGTGGTGGCAGGTAATTTAATTGTTTCCTAATATTTAGCCAATGATTTATTAGATTCTCGATCATTACATTGTTTCATATCTTCCCAGTTTTTCAAGAAATTTATATATTTCCAATTTGATTTAGCATGGTAGTTTTCAGTCAAGACTCCTAGGGGAATTATCATTGAAACAAAGTTTTGTGAATCAGTTCCCATTATAGAATATAAACTCTCTTTATCTGCTGATCTCATCATCATACCCATGATTTAATTTGATATAATCCTCAGTATGGATTGGATTTCATTACATGATGTGAAAATTTATTTTAAGAAGAAAGAG
Organism: Viscum album; assembly: GCA_963277665.1. Lineage (NCBI taxonomy): Eukaryota > Viridiplantae > Streptophyta > Magnoliopsida > Santalales > Viscaceae > Viscum > Viscum album. The sequence goes on from CAUJRU010003133.1 coordinate 23,274, forward strand.
GTTACAATTTTTGATGATGATATGGAGTACCTTATCTTTAGAGAAGAAACGTCACCTTCTAATTCTTATATAGATCCACCCCATGTTGCTCTACTAAATTCAATTATTGGGGAGGAAGAGAATAAAATAACTATGGGCGAGGAAAATATTGTTTAAATAGAGGATGTACCTATTGTGTAAGAATATGTTGAGGTGATTCCATAGGATTTACTTGTACATCCTCCAGAATGAGATATTGAGTTTTCCATTGACTTAATTTCTAGTTCAAGGCCCATATTGATGACCCCTTATATAATGGACACTATGAAATTAGTGGAACTAAAGAAAAAACTAGAGGAATTGATCAAAAAAAATTTATTTTCCCTAGTGTTTCTCCATGGGGATCCCCTATTCTTTTTTTAAGAAAAAAGATAGATATATGAGGTTGTGAATTGACTACAGGGAGATCAGTGCTATAACAATGAAGAACAAGTATCCCCTACCTCTTTTTAATGATTTATTCGAACAACTTCATGGAGGTCAATATTTTTCATAGATTTACCTTTGATCTGGGTATCATCATTTGTGTGTGAAGAAGGAAGACATTCTGTAGTCATCATTTCATACCAGGTATGGGCATCATTAGTTTACAATAATGGATTTTGGACTAACTAATACACTGTCTATCTTCAAGATTCTAATGAATATAGTTTTAAAAGAATATATTGAGGACTTTTCAGTGGTGTTTATTGATGATATCTTGGTATACTCCAAAATCTATGAGGATCATGAAAATCACATGCGCATTATTCTAAAAACACTTAGAAGAAATGAATTATATGGGAAGTTTAGCAAGTGTGAATTCTGGCTTCAAAAGATTTCTTTTCTTGGCCATATTGTCTCTAAGGATAGAATCTCTATTCATCCTTCAAAGAAAATGGTAATACAGGAATGGAAATCCCCTATGAGTATAACTAAGGTACGTATTTTTCTTGGTTTAGTAGGTTATTATCGACCATCATCCAAAATTTTTCCCGATTGGCTAACACATTAACCAAGCTCACATGTAAAGGGGTTAAATTTTTTCGGACAAAAGTGTGTGAAGAATTTTATGAAGAATTGATGAAAAGATTATTCAATGATCATATATTGACTCTAACATCAGGGAATGATGAGATTTTAATTTATACTGATGCTTCAAGGAAAATACCGGGTTGTGTACTTATACAGAATGATAGGGTTATTGCCTATGCATCACGACAACTAAAAATTTATGAACAAAACTATCTCACTCATGATCTTGAGTTGGAAGCTGTAATATTTTCCTTGAATATAAGAAGACACTATCTATATGGTGAAAAATGTGATATATATATATCGATCACAATATTTTGAAATATATTTTATCACAAAAAGAACTCAACATGAAGAAAAGATGATGGCTTGAACTACTCAATGATTATGATTTCACTATACACCACCACCCGGGGAAGGAAAATAAGGTGGCAGATGCTTTGAGCAGAAAGAATCATTGGATTTTAAAAATATGAGAGTTGAAAGGGGTCCTATATTCATGGATCTAGTAAAGATGGATATAGGAATAATCATGGAGGGTGAAACATCAATACTTTTTCAGATGGTTTCTGAACCATCTTTTTGTAAATGATAAAAAGTTATCAGTCTAATTATGAGGAGTTTCAAAAGAAAATTAAAGTTGTGAATGATGGTAGATTGAGATACTTCTTATATGAAGATGGAATTTTGAAATTTTGGAAGAGACTTTGTGTTCTAGATATACCTGATCTAAAAAGGTAATTTTTAGATTATGCTCACAACTCCAATTTCCTTATACACCCTTGTAACACAAAGATGTATAGATATTTGAAAGAACATTTTTTGTGGGACAAAATGAAAAGGGATATTGATGATTATGTGTCAAGATGTATGGTTTGATAATAGGTTAAAGTTGGAAGACAACATCCTTGAGGAGTCATGTAACCTCTTCCTATACCTAAGTGGAAATGGGATGATATTGCGATGGACTTTATCATGGGACTACTGAGGACTCCTTGAAGGAATGATGCAATATAGGTCATTGTTGATCATTTTACCAAGTCATCAAATTTTCTTTCTAAAAGAGAATATTTACCACTTGAACGTTTAGAAATACCATATATTAATGAATTTGTAAGACATCATGGTGTACCTCTGTCAATTGTTTCTGATCGTGATCCCCATTTCACATACAGATTCTAGAAAAGTCTTCAGAAATCCCTAGATACTGAACTTCGGTTGAGCACTGCCTACCACCCTAAAACTGTTGTACAATCAGAAAAGACTATTAAAACCTTATAATACATGTTTAGATCTTGATCACTTTACTTTCAAGGTATGTAGGATCAATATTTACCTCTGGTATAATTTTCCTATAACAATAGCTTCCATTAAAGTATTCATACGTCACCATATAAAGCGTTATATGGAAAGAGATGTCACACATGAACTTGTTGGGATAATGTTGGTGAAACAAAACTCATAGACCCAGAAATAGTTAAAGAAACAATGGAAAATGTTAAGATTATCCAAACCCACATCAAATCAGCTCAAAGTAGGCAAAAGAGTTATATAGATAACCAAAGGAAGAATTTGGAATTTCAAGTAGGTGATCATGTTCTATTGAAGGTATCTACAAAGAAGGGTGTTTTACAATTCGGTAAAAAGGGTAAATTAAGTCTCAGGTACATCGAACCTTTCAAAATTATTGAACGAATGGGAGTTGTATCTTAGCGTTTGGAAATTCCACCAAGTCTCTCCAAAGTTCAGGATGTGTTCCACATATCACTATTGATAAAATACAAGCCTAACCCAACGCATGTACTCATCTCTGAAGAAATAGAACTGGAACTAGATATATCTTATTGTGAAGAGCCTATCAAGATTCTTGAGACTAGAGAACAAGTGTTGAGAAACTGGACGACTCATCTGGTATAAGTTATATGGGGAAACCATAAGATGGAAGAGGAAATGTGGGAACCTGAGGAACTTATGATGAAGAACCAACTAAATATTTCTATGTAGTAATATTCTAAAATTTTTTAGGATAAAATTATTTGAAGGAGGGAATAATGTAACACCCCAATCTTCCACAATACGTTTCTCTTTGAATAACGCAATAGCCTGTGTTGTACGCAACTTCGAGTTCTAGCACACCACGACCAATCAAACATGTCATTATGAATATAAATACCCACTTTTTGAAATATTATAAATTTTATTTTTCAAAATGGACTTTGTTTCTGTATTTATAATATCAAAATTATCTTAGGGTGAATTTTTGATTTTTTTTTGAGAACTTTCAATTTTTGATGAATAGTGGAAAACACTGCATTGTTGTTTAAAACCGAATTTTATTTAAATAATTATTATTATTATTTAAATTTATTTTAAATTCAAAATAGATGCATAATACATATATTAGATCAATTAAATTCATTGGAGTCATTTTATAATAAGATTAGATGTTTAGAATTTTATTGAATTTTTTAACGTCTTTTACCAACCTTCTAGGCACATTTGAAAATTGGCATAAAACATAATTTTACCGCTTTTATGAATTGAATTTAAAAAATTCAAGAGACATGGTTGATATCAGTAAGTAAAATGTGGTTCAACAGGATGAAAATAATATTTGATGAATAGTAACTATTGAATTTTATTTACCGCGTCAAAAAGTAAATAGGGTAATTAAAGGTAAAAATTATATTTTAATTACACTAACACATATCCTAATTCTATTGGATAAGTATATTTCAACCAAAATAAAACTTAGGAATAAAATATGATCATTTTGGTCCACTTGTATTAGATTAGGACATTTATTAATATTTTATTTAAAGAAGAGTTAAAAGAGTTCAATTCAATGATTAATAACAAAACCATTTTTAATATAGTGTTATACAAAATATAAATTCAACTATAAATATTAATTATAAATATAAAAATATTTTATACATAATGGTATTTTATTTATAATTTTTAGACTTTAAATAATTAAATTTATTTATGGCACAATGATGATGCAGTAATTACCTTATTATTGAAATATTAAAATAATTTATATTATAAATATTAATATAATTGTAAATTGAGACTTTTGATGTATTCCAATAATTCTATAGGTTAATATTACTTGTTAGGGTTGATTAAATAAAAAAATTAAAATTGATAAAGTTTTTATGACTTTCACAAAAACCAAATACTAAATTATGTCCAAATTGTTATAAATGAGTTTTTAAAACAAATACTATATTATTAATTGATATAATATTCCTAAAAATATAAGGTTAGGCCAAAAAAGTTATATAATATTATATATATATCAATAATTAACCACTTTGTGTTCTCTTGGCTTTTTATAGTAAGTTTATTATCCATTTTTTATAATAATACAAGAATACATGGTAAATGTTAACCTATTTAACTAAGAGTTAAATCTAAAATATAAGGTTAATATGGTGACCAAAACCTATCTAAAACCTATTGGTTTATTTTTTTTCCAAAACTCCCTACCTTAGCCTCTAAATAATATTTTTTGGAGCCATTATAAACCGAATATGATTGTATAATAAATTAATCTTTCAAACTTTTCCTAAAGTGACCCTCACCTCTCTTATAAAAGGGTACTTCCCCTTCTCTAAAAATCACACCTCCAAATCCATTTGGATTGGTAAAACCCTACTTAAATATCCTCCCAAATACCCTGACTTAAACCTATATGCCTTACTTTGATCAAAAGTAAAACTAAGGATTTTTTTATCAAATAAAAAGGAAGAACCTGAAGAAGAGGTAATTATTTCATCACCTCTTTCAAAAGTTCTTTTCTTCTTCCACTTCATCTTTCTTTTTTTTCCATAAAAAAATAATAAATTCAGTACCTTATACAAAATGAGACGTTATTATAAATATGGTAGAACCATATTCATTATTCTATCCATCCTATGAATGAAAAAGTGACCACACGTGTGTACATACGGCTTATAGTCTCCACATCGTGGTGTACTTTGTTATTCAACACTTAGTTATATGGATGGGTATAATAATGAGTATAATTGATGTAAATAATAAATATAACATCTTAATTATTTTTTATATATGATATACCATCCAATTACATATGATTTCACCATCAATATAATGATATTTTTTCCTGTGCGTACGTACGGATTACCATCTCCACGAACCCGATGAGATTCATTCCACTTTGTGACCATTCAAGAATAATTTTTATTTGATGATTTAAAATAATTATTAATAATTTAATGTAATTCTGCATATGAATTAAATACATCCTATCCATAACAAACATTATTGGCGTAACAAAACATATAAAGGAAAATGAATCAGTTAACACCCAAAACAATTATACTACTGAAATATTATTAACAAAGAAATATTAGAAGATCATATATGATATCATATTTATATATGTGGTTATTTTATAATTTCATAACCATGATTTAACTATTATACAGGAGGTTAACTTATCCTTGATCAAGGAAAAGTACAAGGTAAGGGTTAATTTTACAATCTCTTTATTATCCGGGGTTGTTTATAAGTAAGTATCTACTGGGACCTCTTTATCATCTACATTCGTGTTTCATAAAAATGTATTTCAAAAAAACATTACTATTTACTAGAATATGTTTTAAATTATTTTATACCATTTTTTACTTTTTATAAAATGGTTTGGAAGTAACCCTTTGGTAGTTTTCCAAACTAGGTACTCTATGACCCTTTCGACAAATTAAGGTAAGAATGTTTTGTTTAACTTATACGGTGGGTGTGGTTATTTTCCACCGTTATAAATCCTTCAAAGATTCCCTTAAAATAGTATAAGAATATTTTTAAAATAAATTTTTTCTTTTATAATTATGTTAATTTTAAATGAATTTAAAATAAAAAGAGATATTCCTCTAAAATAGTTTTGATTTCATCTATATCAGCATCCTTTGATGGATTTTACAGTTGTTTGATATTTATTTATTATTATAAAATATTCCATATTATATTGAAGGTTTTGTGATATTTTTGACTATAGATGTGTTATTTTTATACAATTCATGGTTTATGGTTAAATTATTAAAATTTCGTATGCTAGTTTTAATACGAATGGTTATGTTATGTTTCAACATTTTCATATAAAGAATGAATTGGACTTAGTAAGTGACGGGTGGATCCCACTATACCTCCTTAATGTATCCGTAGGTATCATGAGACAAACTAGTGTCTTGTAATAAGGCCTTGACAATCTATTATTTGTAGTCTTTGAACTAGGCCTTGAATATGTGGTTATGATGTCCGACATTATTAATTCCTTCATTATGAAATTGGCTATTGATATTACATGTGATTATTCAACTTGTAAAATATTCATGTGAATAATTAAATGGAATTATTTGACTTATATTTTCCATATTATGCCGAAGTTTAAGTTTAAAAGGCTTGTTTTTTAGTCTTATACACTGCCTTAAATGTTTATGATCATTTATGATAGTGTCTACAATATTGTTATCCTTACTAAGAATCTGAGCTCACCCCTTTATTATGTTTTATTTTTTCCTTTATGTGAAGAAGTATATTACGATTAACCTATATGAATAGGCTAAGGGATATAATAGTGTTCAAAGGGGACACAATGTTTTTTTCATGATGTAATGTAAAACTTATGTATGTATCTAGTACTTCCAAGGCTATTAAACTGATCGGCCTTTTAAGACATGATTCCTTGTATCATGCCAATGTTATGTAATAATGCACCAACTCTGGGTAACTAGGGTCAGGGAATTACATTGTAAATTTATATAAACTATTTCATATGAAATGTTTATTAAGACACTCTTTAGAAATTTTTACATAATTTGAAATTTAAATTGTGATTGTTTTTAAATATTCTTTTAAAATGTTATGCATTTTCATATTAAATTTAAATATTTATTTGTCTAATTGATTTTGGAATCATATTATATAATAATTAGTAATACCCAAGTGGGATTTTAGCTCACACCTTACCTATGACTTTCGGTGCTTAAAGATTATATTCTTCCGGGATATAACAAGGGTAAAGTACCACTTGGAGGTGGTTTTGGTTATTGATCTTTTGACATGGATAGTTATGTATATGGGGACTTGGGTTTTAATCTAATTTTCTGGTAATTTGATGATGTACACTGGGTTGTTTACACCTGATTGAGCTCTGGTATAGTTCTCAATGTATATTTATTCTTTTATGAATATTGAATCATTTATCTTGAAATTATTGTGTTTATGGTAAATTTATCCCCGCATTCATATATTATGATGTCAGGTGCTAGTCTTTATATCATGGGGATCAGTAATTCCCTTCAGGATATTTTAGGACCCATATATTTATTAGGATATCAGGGTATCCATGCTAGTTCATGACAATTTGGCATAAAAGGGAGTTTGTGCATCTTTCCTTGATGTCAGTATGCATTTCTGTATTCTCATTGAGACATGGGAGGTAGTTTTGATTTATTTCATAGCTATCTCTCACCATAATGAGACTTATGTCACCCAGGATGGTTTGTAAATCACATTTTGAGGATTATTTCTAATCATTTCCCTACTTAGTATTTGGATATATTAAAATAAAAATTTTATTTTTAAATCTATTGGGACTCTATGTTTTCTCTGTTTGAATGTTAATATGATGTCTTCAATGTTCTATGTTGATGTTATGTATCATTATGTATCCAATAAGATGTGAGAATCAAACCTAGGAGAAATATGTTGATGAACCATAGTGAGTAAATCTTCTAGTGTACATAAGTCTTGTTGAAGTCATTGTATGTACTACCCATGCTCTGGGATATGAACCTACACCAGATATCATTCATGCTCTAATTGTGTAACCTCAAATAGATGTTTTTTGGAATCATTCTCAGTACTTTCTTCTATATAATCTACCAAAATTCAAGCTCTAAAATGATCCACAAGAGGCTGATGAATGGTTGATAAATATTGATCATTTTTTATGTTCTTGGAAACACCTGATAAAATAAAGGTGAAGTGTTCCACCTTTATGATGGAGAGACCTAGACAGAGATGCTGTGACATGATGGTTATGGTAAAGAAGCTTGATGGATTAGGGTGTAAATACATTAATGATCATTTCAATGGGAATTTCTATTCAGAGTCGATGGTGTTGTCCAAGGCTATTGAGTTTTTCAAAATCGAGTTAACTAAAAAGACCATGATAGAATATTCAAATAACATTGATAAGATAATATAGTTTTTTCCTAATATAGTATCTAATGAGATTATTAATACTCGATGGTTTGGGATAGGACTTCAATCGGATATGCATCCCTAGTTTTTATTTGTAAAATATGACTTATTGTGTTGATGTGTAGGATACAGCATTGATGGTTGAAATGGAACTTGACAGAAATTCAACATTGTCGAGAGTATATTTTTCTCCCATTGGATGTTTAGTGTGTTAATTCAATGGAAAGAGTAATTTTTTTGGTTCTCATGGTGGTTCTTGATAGAATTATTTTCTAGAACACCTACAGTGCCTCCAAGAGGACCTTTTATCTGATACTAGTTTGGGAAGTCTATGAATTCTAAGTGGGTTTTCACTGAGACACCCAAGATATGTGTCTCTAGGGGGTTCTCAAGTCACCTGCATAAGTTCTCCCATATCTATTACACTCTTCATAGTGGAATAGTTTCTATAGTGCTTACTAAAACTATGGTTCAATCATATGATTAATGGTAAAAGGGGTGCTGGAAATAGGCATCCAGAACATAGCTTCTTAATGATGTGGAAGATTTACTAGAGGATGTAGGTACATATCTAGAAAATATGAGAGTTTCTATCATAATAGAATCATCATTGGTTACTGATTTATTTGATTTTGGTTCATCTCATTCATTTATTTCAACATTTATTTTTAATATGCTAAATCTTTCTACAAAGAATGTATCTTATGTGATGGATATTACTAATATCCTTGGACCAAAGAGATATAATTTTATCTAAAGTCTTTCTTGTGTTATCTCCTTCGTACATCAATCTTTTTTTATTTTTCTAGTTCTTAACATGAAACCCCTTGACATTATATTCTTCTTGGTTAGGATGATTTCAAATAAAGCTTGGATTGATTGCTAAAATTGATTGTTCTACATTAATGCACCCGATGGGGTTTTCTGAATCATTCAAGGAGAATGGGACCTAAGGTTGAGTAGAGACAGACATTCTTATCCATAGTTGTGGAAAGAAATAATTGGGTTTGGTTTTGATTTAGAGAGAGAATATTTGAGTGGTGTTCTCTTTAATTTTTTCATATAGTGTCCTATCCTTTTCCCTTATGACTTCTTTGGGTTTCTACCAGTAAGGGAGGTAATGTTCTCTATCAATTTAGTGCTTGGTACTGAACCAATATTCATTCCTTCTTACACCAAGGCTCTAGCTAAAATAAAGGAGTTGAAGACTCTATTGGATGATATTTTTGAGAAAGAATTTATATACCTGAGTGTGTCACCTTGGGCGGTGATGGTTCTGTTTTATAAGAAATATGATGGGTCACTTTGCCTATGTGTGGAATACTAAAAACACAATTGATTCATGATAAATAAAAAATACTTGTTTCCAAAGATTGATGACATATTTGGACAGCTAAATGGTGTGAAGTTCTTATTTAAGATTAATCATCGATATGGTTACCATCGATTGAGGATAAAAGAATATGACATTCATAGAACCACATTTTGTAGTAAGTGCAACCATTATGAGTACCTTATCATTTCATTTTGTCTAACCAATGAACCTGATATCTTTGTGGACATAATTAATAGGTTCTTCTAGGTGTATTTTGATTCTTTATAGTGGTCTTTGAGGTTGAAATGTTTTTTAATCTATGTTTGAGGAGGATCATAAACCTCATTTGAGTGTAGTTATGAATTTTTTAATAAATAGATTATTTTATTCCAGGCTTTTGAAATGTAATTTCTAGATTCATGGAGTGATGTTCTTGGGACCTGTGGTTTCAGAACATGGTGTTTCGGTTGATCTAGAAAAGTTGAAAGCTATTATGACATGGGATCAAGAAAAAAATGTTTTTATGATTTGAATATTATTGGGTTTATATGGTTATTATCATCAGTGTGTAATATTATTCCCAAATATGGATTCTATGGTGACTTATCTAACTCATAAGGGTGTAATGTTTTCTCAGGATGAAAATTTCTAGAGTTCCTTGGTTGATATGAAACATATTTTTAATACTACACTGGTGTTACCTCTTCCAAAGGCTGGACATGGTTATGTGGAATTAATTGATGCATCAGTTTCAGGTTTTGGATTCATTCTTATACATGGTGATCTTTTTATTTTTTATGGCTCTCATCAGATTAGGCCACATGACAAGAATTATCTGACCCATGACCTAAAACTTGCAGTTGTGATGCATGCTCTTAAGAGTCAGTGACATTAACTTTATAGAGAATGGTTTACCATGTATTCATGTCATAAGATCCTGAGTAATATCTTCTATAAAAAAATTTGAATCACTTCCAGATTAATTTGATGCATACCTACAATCCATTGATTTCCACATCACCAATACCCTGGAGAAAGAGAATATTTTTGTTGATACTTTAATTGGAAATTTCTGACCCAGATCACGAAGGAATCATCATAAGAGTGGAAGTTGATGAATATTTTTCACAATTTTATATTGGTGTTCTAGAATCTAGGGATGAGGTTGCGTTTTCTAGTGTTTAGTGTAACTCCACTCTATTCAAGTTGATTTATCAAGAATAGAAGATTTATTATGAGTTACATAGCATTAGAGAGTCTCTTTATTATAGGGAGACCATTGCTGAGTGATCATTCTCCGTGTTGGGTATTTTATGATATCAGAATATTATTTTGTGTCATTAGTGGAAGGAAATATGTAATGGGGGTTTGGATAATTCTTATTGGGTAGTGTACCCAAGAACCAAAAATATGATCTATAACATTCATCGATGAATATGGTGTCCATGAATGAGATGAGGCATTGCTGTTTTTGTCTCTCATTATTATTCATGCCAACAGGTCAAGGTTGATCTCTAGAAACCATTGGGTTTTCTTTATCTAGTTCTTTTTCATACAAGAATGTGAGATGTAGTCTCTAATGACTTTCTGGTTAGTTGGCCATGTACAGAGAGAGAGAAATGTGATATGATTTTTCATCGATAATATGGCCAAAATGTCTCACTTTATATCCATTCTTGATACAACCAAAGTTGAGGAGTTGGGAAATATCTATGTTAAATTGATCGTTTAGTTGTACAGAGTTCCATATGCTATATTTTATTATCAAGATATATATTCCAGATATCATTTTTTTATAGGCCTATATGAGCCACTGGGATCTTAGGTTCATTTAACCATGGAATTCCACCCATAGTCGGATGACTGGATAGAAAGGGAAATATAAATTTGAGAGGAAATGTTTCATGCATGTGTTATTAAATTTAGTGGAGTTAAGAAGATCCTTTGGGGATGATTGAGTTTCATTATAATGATAATTACCATTATGCGATCAGAAATGCACCTTTTAAGTCCTTGTTTGGACGCCCTTGTATATTTCTATTGTATTGGTTGGAGATTGGTGAATGTTTATTGGATAGAAAATTCTTGGTTCAGATACAACCAAAAATATTCAGTTGGTTCATTCGATAAAATTAACGACATAGATCAGGTGTAATTCTTATGAAAATATTCGTCACAGACCATTGAAGTTATCAGGGGGTCCCAAGGTCTTTTTTAATGTTTAACCTTAGTTGTTTCATCGACATCATGGGAGTAAAGGGAAGCTTTATCCTCATTTTTTGGGACCTATTGATTTCCTAGAGTAGGTGGGAAAAGTTTAATATCATTTATAACTTCATCTATAGTTGAAATAGATACATAACATGTTTTATGTATTGCAAACGTGAAAGTATCCATTTTATCCATCTCATGTTTTGAGTTGGAGTGATCATGAGGTCAAACCTGATTTGTCCATGAATGATCATCCAGTCAGTATTGTTAATTCTAAAACCAACGTACTTCTTGGGAAGAATATACATTTTTTTATGTTTTATTTAATCATGATTCAAATTATCACAAGTCATGGGATAGGGCTTCATTGATGAGAGCACAGTGTTCTCATCTTTTTGGCATGGAAGCTTCTTAATAGGAATTATGAGGACATAAAGTTTCTTTGGAGGGGTGGTTGTAACATAGTGTTTATATTATAAAGTATTCTTATATACCTATTTTGATCAAAAAAGTTTTAGGCTTTCGTTAAGGGTTTTTGGGTGAAATTTTTCAAATTTTGGAATTATTTTGGTTGTGCATGGTTTCTACACGATTTTCCTAAACTGTGCGCCCTCCTAGTAGAAACTGTGAAAACACAAATAGTGGGGGTTCATGGTTGAATAATGTTTTGATAATCCATTTTCCCAACTAGAAGAAACTACTATCCTTGATAAAAGGGTGCACAATTTTAGGGAACATAGTTTTTCTAACCATGCAGCAATTCCCTGCTAACCATGTGTATGGAATATTTTTAATCCTAAAATTATTTTTAAAATAATAAATACCCCATTTTATATTCCTTAAGGTCCTATATCGACCTATTATGTTTTCTTATTCCTTTTAATTTCTATATTATGTAATTTCACCCCCCCCACACATGCCTCGAGGAGTGGATTGAATCTTGGTGAACTTTGTTTGATCCTTTACCGATAAGGCTCCACTCTTTATTCTCTATATCCCCCTATTTTTTCTCTCCTCCCTTAGGTTTTATAGATATATATGTTATTATAGAATCTTATATATTCTATTATAGAACTTGAATCAAGGTTTGATACTCAGATCATGGTTTTTAGTGTTCTTTGTTGGATTTTCCCAATTAATGCGTTGTATTTTGTGGGCATATGATTCTAAGATAGGTGGATCAATTTTAAATTTCCAATTAAGTTGACCCTAAACTTCCTAATTTAATTAAATTTCTTTCAATTCCATTGTGTTATTTGATTCATATGAAATTTAATTTTGTAAAAAACCAATTCGTTTGAATTGTGGATTTTTGTTTTATTTGAAATTAAATTAGGAAAACCTGTATTTCCATTAAATTTGGTTATGTTTCAAACTTGGATGGAAAATTTTGAAAATTAAATTGTGGAATTAAATTGTGGAATTTAAACTATGAAATTAATTTTGAGAATTAATTTCAAATGATTATTAGATAAAAATAGCCTTAATTATTTAGATATAAACCCATTGGTTTTATCCTAGAAAATCATGTGATTTTATTAAAAACCTATTTTGGGTTTTAAATGGAAATTGGAAAATTAAAATGTGAAAATGTGATGATGTCTATTTTTAATAGTTTCGAATAAATTTCCCATTATTTATTATTATTTGAGAATATAAAATCCTGGGTATTTGGTGAGTTATTATGGAAAAACACACTAGAATCATATTTCCCTAACACCAGATTGATGCTTTACCACTCTAACATAAACATATTCGCAGATCTTATCCTTAGTAGGATGTTGGTTAGTCATCTTGGACCAGTGTCAAAGGGAAATGTGTGCACATTTCCATTATCATTATATAAGTGTGTGAGAACCCCATAACCAGGAACTATCATACCTCTTTTAAGATGACCATGTTTCTCCCTTGTCATGGTTTTATATATATGTCATTTTTGTAAACTTTTTTACACATTTATTATGAATTTATATAAGATTTTGTTTTATAAAATGTTTATTAATCCATTTTATAGAAATTTTTCCATCATTTGAAATGAAAAGAATAATTGGTTTTAAAAAATTTTTTGAAATTAAATTCATGTTATTTTAAAATTGAATGATTTATTTGGTTGATTAATTACGTCATAATATTATATAATACTTGGGAAGATCCTAAAGTTCTTTTAGATCACACCCAACCTATACCTTTGGGTGTTTGAATATTATCTTCTTTTAGGATCAAGTAAGGGTAAAAATCCAATTGGAGGTGGTTCAGTTTGCTAATCTCTAGGCTTGGAGAATTATGTTCATTAGGACATGGGTTTTACTCTTATTATTTAGTATTATGATCATGTACTTTGGGTTGCTTACACATTTTTTTACTTCTAGTAGAGTTCTACCTGTGGAGTTTTTCTTATGTTCATATTGAAATATTTGTCATCCTTCTATTGTGTCTTTGGAAAATTCATTCCCACTTTCATATTGTTGGATATCGGGTGAGAGTATTTAACCCATGGGAACTACTTGAAAATAAGGATATAGACACAGTTTTAAACCATGGATATAGTCCCAAAAAATGTGGCTATAGGTTATAGCCACGGTTTACTCAATTGTGGCTGGTATTGGCATGGCTATAGGGCAAACTCTATAGCCACAGTTTTGAACTGTGGCATAGTCTAAAATCACTCATCATCTATAGCCATGGTTTTGGACCGTGGCTATAGGTCTTCACATTTCCTAAAAAACTAGCATCATTCAGCTAGTTCTAGCCCCTTGTACCCGCTTCCCCCTTGCACCCCCTGAACACCCCCCTACCCCCCCCCCCCCCCACACACACACACCCTAGAACCCCCCATGTACACCACCTTGCCCCCTTGCACACACACCCTTTCACACAAGCACGCCCCTTGCACCACCCCTACTGGACACCCCCACTACACCCACACCCCTCCTGGATATCCCCTAGACAGACCCCCCCCCCCACCCCTAGACATACACTCCCACTGGACAGCAACCCCCCCCAGAACAGACCCCCCTACCCCCTCTAGACAGATACCCCCTGGACAGCACCCCCCCCCCCCGAACTGCCCCCCTTACACATCTTGTGCACCCCCTGCACACCCCATGATCCCCTTGCACACCCCTCCCCCCTGCTGGACCCCCTTGAACCACCCCTACTGGACACCCCCAGCATAGCCCCACCCCCTACACATACCCTATTCCACGCGCCCCTACACATCCCTTTCACCCCCCCCCCCCTATACACCCCCTATCACCCCTCGGTCCCCTGGAACACACCCCCACTAAACACCCCTTACCCCCCGGCTAGACCTCCCCTTTCCCCCCACCCACCCCCTGGACAGACCCCCCCCACCCCCTACACATCCCCCCTTACACCGCCCCCTCCTGCCCCCTTTCACACCCCCCTCCACCCCCTGCTAGACACCCCTTGCACCACCCCTGTTGTACACCCCCTGCACCACCCCTGTTGGACCCCCTTGCACAAACCCTAATGGAAACCCCTTGCACCACCCCCTGCTAGACCCCCCCCCCCCCCCGCACAGCACCCTGGAACCCCCATGTCCACTTGTATACACCCCCCTACACAACCATGATGGACACCCCTTACACCACCCCTACTGGACACCCCTTGCACCACCCCTGCTGAACACCCTTGCACCACCCCTACTGGACACCGCTTACACCACCCTTGTTGGACACCCCTCCCCCTGCACTCCCCCCTAAAAATCCCTTCCCCCCCCCCCACACCTGTATCCCCTTGCACACCCCATTCACCCCCCCCTACACCACCCCTACTGGACCCCCCATGCACCACCCCTGTTGAACACCCCCCTGCACACCCATGTCCCCTTGCACACACCCCCTTGCACCCCCCTACACACCCCAACTAGACACCCCCTTCACCACCCCTGATGGACCCCCCTTGCACCACCCTTGTTGGACACCCCTTGAACCACCCCTACTAGACACCCCCTACATAGCCCCCCTTTCACCCCCTCCCCTTGCACAGTCCCCCTTGCACCCCCCTACCCTTAAACATCCCTTGAACCCCCCTGCACACCCATGTCCCCTTTCACACACACCCTTGCACACACCCCTGCACCCCCCACACCACCCCTAGTGACCCCCTTGAACCACCCCTGCTGGACCCCCTTACTCTAACCCTACTGGACACCCCTATTGCACCCCCCCTCCTAGATAGACCCCTCTCCCTAGAATGACCCCCCTCCCCCTAGTAGATTCATGCTCTCATCTATATAGTGTTAGATGATAATTAACAATGGCATAATAGCCACAATAGTTAGAGTAGGTATCTACTCACACAATAGATGAAATAAACACAAAAAAATTCCTTTCAAAATTGTGTTCTAGTGTGTGGTTACACTTTATTAGAATAACAGGGGAAAATTCCTCAAACCGAAAAACACAGTAAATGATGATGTTATTGATGGAATAATTAATTATGCATGGAATGCCTTGGGTTTTTTTTGAACTGAAAAAGAATGGGCCTACCTGGATTCAATTCAAAGTAGTGTTGATTAAGAGATTTGAATGTGTTGTGGTGGAATAATTAGAGGCTATGACTACTCAAACAAAATAAGAACCTGAAACTACTAAGGAAACTTAAACTGTGGGTTCTATGGGGAATTTAGAGACTATACAGATGCAGTAAAAGAAGTATAAAGAGGTGTTTGAACTAGAACATGATCCTGGTAAACTGACTAGTCACCAAGATCTATCTTTTTCTTTGACACTACTATTCGAGATGAAAATGGGGAGCAAGAGTAGATGAATATATCTATATCAATGTAGGTTACTACTATTTTTTCTTGCAATCATGCACATATTGGATTATATCTACATGTTGTGGGGCACAAAAGGCTTTGATATCAAGTATGACATTGCAATAGGCTCTTATGGAGTTTCCATTCCAATGACAAAGAGATGAATTTATGAAACCTATTTTATTGAATAGAAAACCTATGGAAAATATATATGTATATAAATATCTCAATGTGGTGGAAGGATACAGGGAGGGATGTGAATCTAAAAAGGATACAGTAAGGCTCTTTAAATGGATTTGTGTTAGAAACTAGCCTATCCTGAGTCGTTATCCTCATAGTAAACAATAGTGGACCACATTTTGGATTTATAGATATGACATGATGTTTTAAAAGTTTGAATCATCCTTCAGTGAACCTTATTGACCATCAGAGAGATGATTGGTTTCGTACTACCTTCTTGCACCAGGGAATGGGTCCCCCACACTATTTTATAGGATGATTTGGTACTCTACCATAAAATTGCAGGGTAAATAACCTCTAACTTTGGATTGGTAATCCAATATCATTGATCTCTCGTTTGGATTAGGTCCTCTATGGGATTTTGTGCTCCCTCATATTTGGAGCATAATATTGAGAAGCAGACACCCCTACCAAATTCCATACTTATTATAAAAGACTCATTTCCTTCTCATCCTTGGTTATTATATAGACTTTAGAACATACCCCTTTCATCTCAAAAGTACAATAGATGTCATACTCTTAATATCATCAATTCAATACTACTTCTATAATGGTTACAACCTAAAGGTATATTCCCAAAATAGGCTCATTCACCTATGAATGTTAGTAATCCCATATGTAAACCATCCCTTCATCCTACCCTAAGAATAATTACTAACCCATTACCACTATGAAACTAAAGGATATCCCTCACTAGTCATGCCTTAACGGTCATTGTATCTTTCTCAATTGAGAGATCATCTATCAGGAATCTCATTATTTCAAGATGATATTATTTATTCTAGAAGGAGATTTAATTTCATGAAAGTAAAGGATATATGGTGAGGAAACACCATAGTTCATTCTATTTCTCACTCAATTCAAAACCCTTTGAACCTTATTAATCAATCACTTGAACATTGAACCTTCAACTGAGTGGGGAAATAAAAAAGAATCGATAAAGGTGCTTCAATAAGTTCAATGAAAACTAATTACTTAGGTACTAAGCGGTGAATTCTTCCTGGTAAGGTAGTCGATTTTATCTTTTTCAATTTCATAGTTATGTTACTAAATAAAGTGTCAAGTTTTCAAGGACAGTTATTTATGTTTGTTGAAAATAAAACAAATATTTTCTATAAGTTTTAGCTTTTTATGTGAATACTCAGTAAATATTCTCTCAAAATGAGGATATTTTCATCTCTAAAGTGAAGGAAATTTCATGTTGAGTTGGATGAAATTTTCTACTGACCACATGAAGGGAGATTAATGATAATCCCTAATAATGAAAACATGTTTTTAAAATAATCAAGAAATTATATAATTCAAATTAAAGGTTTAGGCATAGGGAACCTACCTCAACTTCAAGGTGCACTTCTTTTCAAGACAGCAACTCGGATCATCCTTTTTTTCTACTTGCACACATATGCACCTTCACATATATATAAGAACACTTATCCTCTATGTACATATTTTCATAGAAAAATATGTACAAGGGGGTCCTTAGATATATGTTTATACTTTCATATACCCCTTTTCACTTACACATGTATGCATTTTTGTATCTATATATAAGAACACATAGCCCCAATATGTAAATTCATATGTCCATGATTGAATATATATAAAGGGGGAACTTATATATGTATATTCCTACCTATGCATACACATGTAAGTCACCTTTGTCAATTGTTGCTCGAATCCACCTCAATGAGATCCAAAACACACTTAAAAATATAAGGAACCCAAAAATCACAAAATCATAATTAAAATTGGGCCAAAGAATAAAAACGGAAGAAACCTTACCTAAATCCGATGTCGAGCTCTATCCCTTCGATGGCGGTGGATAGAATTGGCATCATCATAAGAAACCACCTATAAGTAAATAATGGGAAAAGAAGTGATATATAAAAACTTCTTATATATATGTGATTAGTTTGTCAATTGTACATGATAAATGATACATGACTCCATAACCAACAATGAACAATGAATATTCACATTAATATGTATATCCTAATACTTAATAACATGATCCATAATAAAGGATTTTTGTTCATGGGTAGTAACTAGGGAATATTAATAAAATTATAGGTAATAGGTAGTATTTGTCATAGACAATACATGCACATTTTTTCACAAACCATCATTAAGTCACATGTAACGTTAAATAAGTATTCAGCATCAGGGTTAGATTTAAGGAAGATACTTTTTTTCACTAGTTCCTAACATTAAATCTAGAAGGAAAGGTTCAATAATAAAAAAGGTATTAAGGTCACCGGGACAACAAATAATACATGGACCATAGAATTTTTTTTTAAGAAAATAGGAAAATATGATGAAGAGGAAGTTATCATCTAAGGATACATGTGCCTTTGTTTCTTAAGAAATCAAAGAGGTCCCATACAATAAGCCTATTGAGAAGGTCATTCATGACCTACATAAAGGTCACACTAAAGAAAAGGATACTATATCAAGGTAATTCATGACCTATGTAAAGTTCATGTGAGAAAGATGATGGCTACGTAAGGGTCATCTATGATTTGTAGTAACTACATAATGTTAACTTTGGTATTACACAAAATGTGTCAAGGTAATTGTGATCCATGGTGAAGTGATGGAAACCATTTCAAATGGTTTTGTGAAATGAAAAAGCATCCACACCATAGTTAATTACTAAGGGGTGTTTTTGTGATTGTGGTAAGATTATAATTTGTCTATGAGAAACTGTGAGTCAAAAAATCTTTGGATATTCTCATGGTGACTCAAATGAGAGAAGAAGGGGTAAGGATTAAAATGGAAAACATCATTGCAATAATTTCAAGCAATCTATATAAGCATAAACTACCATTGTGAGTTGTCGTAGACAGCGCACCTCTTTTGGAGGGGTTTTATTACAAAACAATGACTTGTTTATAAAACGAAACCATTATCTTAACAAACACTTATTCAAGAATTTCAATTTAATATAAACAAGAAAAATTAAGAAGTAAACTAAATGAAATTTGAAACAGTATTGAATTAATGATGCTGGGAGAGGGACCCTACCTCAAAGAAGCCATTCCACACTCAGTGCATGACACTTTTATCAGCGAAAACTCAAAGCTACTCCATCCATCCAATGGACATATGCACCTTTTCATATACATAAGGACGCCCTAACCCCTATGTACTTGTTCACATGGCCTTGAACATGCACAATAGGATCCATATATATATGATAACATGCATAAGCCCATTATCACCCACACACATATTCATTTTCCATATATATACATAACCACACCTAGCCCCTTATATGTAATCATGCTACCATGGGCAGACATACATATAACGGGAGAACTTATTATATATATTCTTACCTATTCATATGTAGTGATTTGACTTCGATAAGAGGCTCGAATCCACCTCAACGAGATCCAAAACACACTACAAAAATATAGGAAACCCAAAAATCACAAAAACCCTATTTACAATTAGGCCAAAGATTAAAAACTGAAGAAACCTTACCCGAATCTCATGTCGAACTCACTGGATATGATGGTGGTGGATAAGACCGGCCTCATCATAAGAAACTGCATGTAAGGAAATAATGGGAAAAGAAGTGAGAAATAAGGACTTCTCAAATAAATGTGATTGGTGTGTCAACTATATCTGATAAATGATACATGACTTCAATACCAACATGATCAAAAAGATAATATTAATGATTACACAAACATAATATAATCCAAATGATCAAGATAATTAGTAATATAGAGGACACCTACCTCAAATGATAATCCATAAATTGATCTTAAGCTTGTATCAACCACCAATGATCCTCCAATCCCCTATATCATCCATGAATACATATGAATAAGACAACAAATCATTTTAAAATTAGAACTAAAATCGGTATAATTGATGCTAAACTCACTGGGTAATATAATGTACTCATGCAACAAGCCAAGTGTGGGGTCTACTCTGGACACCCACCCAGACCAAAGAAACACAAAAAGTCAAATTTATCAACCCAAAACAACTTAAAATTTCATCAAACATCATGAAAAATGATAAATAAATCCACTGAGTACTACACCTAAACTCAAATGACATGTAATAATGAGATTTCAAGATTTATAAGTCTCCTATATATATGTCTCAGATGAAATCCCCATCATATAAAAGTTATCCCACCATGGGTTTAAACCCCAATACAACCATGATTTTAATTAAACCTGTGGCTAAAAACTAAGCTATAGCCACAGACGTATCTTTGGTTTGGTACGTTTTAGTGGTATATGGAGACATGAGTTGTCTAACTTAGATTAAGGTAGTGATTTGTATTTCATCGTGGAAATTATACCTATGATATCAGGGGTGATTAAGTATTTTTTAGTATACACCCAACAGATCATCTAAAATTTTGGGAGTATGTCTTTTAGTTTGAAATTGGAAACAATATAAGGATCACCCCTACCCCACCCCCAACCCACCAATAACCCCACGACCCCCTGTACACCCCCCCACCTGACCCCCCCCCCCCCCCACCTACACCCTCACTCCCCCCACATGCACCCCCACTGCTCCCAGTACCCCCCCCTTCAACCTGAAACCCCACTTCCCACTACACCCCCCCAACCTCCACCCCCACTCCCCCCCAAACTGCACCCCCTTCCCCCAGCACACACCCATTTCCCCTAGCACACTTCCCTACCCCCTGCACACCCCATTCACCCAACACATCCCCCTCCCCCCTAACCCTCTAACCCCCCCCCCCCCACCTATAACCACATGGACCACTGCACACACTACAACAAAACCGGCCCCTAGCGGCGGTTTTTTTTCATTTGGCGGCGGTTTAAACCGCCTCTATAGGGTTTGGCGGCGGTTTACAAACACCGCCGCGAAACTGGGTGTCGGCAATCTATTAGCGGCAGTTTTTACTATTTCTTGGCGGTTTAAGAAAAGCGTCGTAGATGCCTCTTTTCGTGACGGTTTTTGTCCATTTCGCGGCGGTTTTATGCGTAGATGATACTTTTTTTCGCAGTGGTTTTAACCGCCGCTATATTCTGGAGTTTGATGCGCCTATGTCGCGGCGGTGAAAACCTCCACTAAATTTAAACATAATACATTTAGCGTCGGTTATAACCACCGCTAAATGCTGACCAGTAAGGCATTAGCGGCGGTTAAAACCGCCGCGAAATGTTGACCTGGAAAAAAAAATTCTGCTCCTAACACACCACTGCCCTGGAAAACAAATCAAACCAGAATATTGAACAGGAGACACCATACAAACAAATAACATGGTAGTATTCATTGAAAAATAGGATATGAGAAAATGTTGTATGTTATGGAGTCCAACCTAAGGAAAGGTATGTATCACAATTTGGTGAGTAACCAATCCATGTGACCCTCAAGATGTATATGTGTTTTTAGCTTCTTTAATTTCTTATGTGTTTTAAGAAGGGTTGATTTATATTATATGGATACTAATACTCTATATAATAAATGGTTATGAATTTTGATTCAATTTATGTGATCATGCTAACCATGGTGATAATGATATGTAATTGGTTATGCTCTAAGTTGGCCGATATAACATCCATGGGTGGATTGTGATATGGGTTGGGTATTTTTAACAATGGATTTGTGTTATGGGATAGAACACATTATGTTTATATGGGTATATAATTTGTTCCAAAGATGGATGTTTGAGTAGTTATAGAATGTATGTTATGGTATGGTTTGTTGTGTGTTTTGGGTTGGTTGTTAATGCCTACTATAGAAAATGGGTAACTTGTGAATTGGTGTGTGTTTTAGGTTGGACAACACGCTAACCGTGCATGGTGCTTGGGAGAGTATGGTTTATGATCTTGTAGGTTATACATGATTCCTATTGAGGATTTGAGTTATGTCATTGGATATGAGATAAGAGTTTCATGTATACATCCCAAGATGGTCATCATGTTGCAGGTTGGATGGGATGCATCATGATATAGTTGTTATTGACTTCGTTAAAGAAAATAGGTTTGAGTTTTTTAAAATTTCAATAACAACTTATCTAATGTTTTCCTAAATACCATATTGGTGGAATTATACTTAACCAAACCAAATGATATTGATTTTTCACAATAGTTATTATCATAAGATAATATCATTAATATATATGTGCATGTATGTGATCTTTATCCTTCAGGGGAAGTATGGTGTGTGGATTTCTAGTTAGGATTAGTAACCTAGATTTCATAGTTGGATTGGGTATGGGATTTGTGATATGCATGAGAACCCTCGAGTGGGTATATTGGCCTATGATTTTCCTCGTGATTTTTGAGATGGGTTCATAGATTATTCTCCATGGGTTGTATCCTATATAGGATGTGACATGTGAACTAGGGTTGAGAGAGACTAGTAATATTGAGATGTATCTTGGGATATTGGTGATTGGAGTGTTCTAATCAAGTGAAATAGCGATTCTCATTTCCACCTGATGAGGGTTTTCTTGTATGTATGTAATCCAAGCGAGGAATTATCCTAGGTCTATGAGTTCATTAAATAAATGAAAGTAAGTTTAGACACTTTGTTCTATAGTGATGGTATATAGGTGGATTGTGGTTCGGTATTCAGTTAGTAATATCATTGTATTTGGTATTGTGAATGTAAAAGCATGGGTAGTGCTTGTGTTTTGTTAAGTCTAACATGAATAATTGACATGGTTATTTGGGGGATAAGTTAAGTTAAACTATGATTATTTGGATGTTATTGTAATGATGCATATTAGGTGTTTTAATAGAGTGTATACATTCTTAGATTCATGTTATACTGATAACAGTTAAATTTAGGTATTGTGGGAGGCTTCCAAGATACACTCTTTCCATGTCAGTAAGAGCGTGAGTTCTTTATCAGCATAATTGGTATGTTGGTTGTATAGTCTAAGATTTGCCTTTCAGGTGGGGATTTGGGTAGTTATTAGGTGTAGTTTTACTTGGTTAACATGTGGTTTATAATAATTGTTGGATTTTCATAGATCTCATAGATAGAGAGATTTAGTGATGAAGGTAATGTGACTATTGGGAATTTGGTCATGGTGACATTATCAATCCATGGTTGTTTCATGTTATTCTTTCCTAATGTATGGGTTTGTTCAATTGCGGAGAGGCCAGGTTTCTCAAGATGGTTAGTGCATTGGGATACCAAATGACACATATTTTGATGCATTTTTTATTACAATTAGATGGTCCTTGAACATTATTCCTATGGTTTATACATTATTCTATGATACATGTGATATTTGGTCTCATCGCTTGTTTTATATCAACCTTAAACTAAAAACAAATTGGTATTCCTTGACCCGTTTGAGTGGTGTAAAAATTTTAAGGCCATGACAGAGCCTTTTATCATTAACCTTTCATGCCTTAGACATTTATGGTCATGGGATTGGCCTTTTAGTGTGATACATATTGGATATAGATCCAATAGGGGTATGTCTATGCTAAACTAAAACATATTGGGCCATCAGATAGGTGATTTATCTTCCACTTAGTAAGGAAATCGATTAAAAAAGGGAGTATCTAGTAAAAATTGGCATATATAAAACCAATATGTTACTTAATAACTTCTGCCTTGTTGAGTGTTACACGGGGTGACTGTTCCTCCCTCCCGAGATTTTATTCTAAGGGGATATACTTTGGTTGTGATTATAGATATAGGTTTGGCATGTGTAGACCAACCTAGCGTAGACCTAAGGATGTGTTAGAATTTATGGAAGCCCTTCAGTGAGATTTTTATCTTCTGTTGTTTTGGTTGTCTTTATACCATTGAATGTTTGGGGCTTTGGTATGTGATAGAATTTCTTCATGCATGTGTAATGTGTTGTGGCTCATTGGGCCTTGATAGTGATGGTATGAATTGGGCTTACACAGCTAGGATACCCAGGTGCTGCTATGGAGCAACAATGATATGAATGGGACATACACAGTTGGATTGCCTAGGTACTTCTATGAATCAGTTATGGTATGAATCGAGCTTACACAATGGGGCTACCTGAATGATTCTATATAGTAGAAATGGTATGAATATGGGTTACATATATGGTATTCTCATTGGATGTGGTACCAATTCAAACACAGGCCTAAATGGAATGATGTATACCACACTCGAGAAATCAAGACATAAAATGAAACATCATAAATAAATAAAATGAATAGAAGGAAACATGAGAAATCAAGAAAATGTTAGGACATGAAAATGTTTGGTGGAAATTATGTTCCATACATGTTACATATACAAACCAACCATTCTCATACTTGTTCAACACATCAACAACACTACTACTCATCATCTGATGCTACATCGTCACCCTCTCCACCTTCATCTCCACTACCTACTGCCACCTATAAGAACATTATATTGAAAATTAAATATTGTTGCATATTTATAATTAAACTTAAAACCAATAAAAGTGTGAAAACTAAATGATTTTGATTTTTTTGTGATTTACCTGCTCACCACTAGCTGATGCACTACCACCAGGGGCATATCTGCTCATATGCTGACGTATTTCAAGCAACTCTTTCTGCAAAGCAGATATCTGATCCCCCTGCTGGTGAACTGTGTTTCGTAGAGAAGACATATCCGTCTGAGTATCTTCAGGTATGAAATGACTATAACCAGGAGTAGATGTAGCCTAAATCCCTGATGTCCTGCCAAAGACCTCAGATGGTACGGCTCCCAAACCCATCCTGCGCACTCTACCAGGATGCTCCTTCCCAAGGACTTTACCAACCGGGTCATCCTGGGAGACTGAGTAGGATTGCCCAGGATTGACATCCCATATTTCTTTAATTTTTACCTATAAATAAAATATCAATATATATTAACACAGTAAAAACTGATAATAAGTTATTATAATAAATAATTGACTTCATACCCCAACTTCTCTAGCAGGTTCATTAACAAAACTTCCATCTGTTTTTTTATGAACATCCAGCCACAGTTCTGTTCAGGATGCTTCATGCCCTAAACTCTGTGACTGCATTAAACAAAGATAAATCAATAATTAAATATGTTAAATAAGTAATATTGTCTTATAAATATTTAAACTAATTAAAAGATTACCAATGACATTCGGCTTCTAGCAAAGCTTTTTGAGCCCACAATGTGCGGGATGACTTGCTTTGCCCGGTTTGATGCATTCTGTCTTGAGAGAACCTAAAATAAATAAAATTCAATTTAACAGTAATGTATTCAATGTCTACATCCTCTTCATGTACATGTATAAATGTAAAATTAGGATAATATAATAATATATATTTCAATACCATCCGCTTCTCATCACGATGGCTATCGACAAAAACTTTCCACTGTTCTTTCGGTACCCCACTGGGTAGCTTCTCATACATCTGCTGCACGGTCAACGAAGTATCATTGACATCACACCACAACCTCCATTTGAAATCTTTCCATTTTTTTCCAAGATTTTTCAATGTCCACTTCCGTGCTATCACATCAGCAATGGTAAAGTGGAAGAACATCTGTATACAAAAATTCATTTTGAATATATTAGTAACATGACATTCAATTAAACCATAAATTAATAAAATTACCTTTATCTGAGAATCAAAAACTTCATTTTTCCAGTTTGGAGGCATATGCCTCTAATCATCATATGAAATAGGCAGGGAAATGGGCTCCGCTGCCAGCTGACCTATAATATGACCATGTAAACATGCGGCGTCATCCGTCGGGACCCCATAAGAATCAAAGGGCACCACTATCTTCTTGCCATTCATGTTCCAAACATCAGAACTTTTTATGTTTTTTTCCACGGTTGCATTTTTTTCATCTGCAATTAGCAAAAAATTACTATAAACAAAATGCAATAAATTAATTTAATTAAAATTTGTACCTATGACTGTGACCCTCCAGAATGTCTGTGATGAACTGGAAGGGGCGTGTCGCTGCCCCACTGCTGAGGCTCCTGTAGGGGGAGGCGATGACTCATCCTCTAATGAGACATCCACTGACGGTGTCAGAGATGGTGCAGGTGGAGATGATGCAGGGATGTAGGCAGCTGCTGCCTCAGATGTCGTGGGGACAGACGGATCGTCATCTGTCGCAGAAGTAGATGAAATGGTGTACCGCTTCTTCCTTGGAATTCCTATCATTTAATCAAATAAAATTAAGTTCAGAATATATATTTCAAAAAAATTTATGAAGAAAAAAAATTAAAAATGGTAATAGATGCCCAGTACTAACAAACAAAATATATATAACAATGATAATGAATGACTACAGAAATGAAACAAGTGGTTGCTGAATGAATAAATAATTGTACATACATTCATTTTCCCCTTCAATAATGTCGGTTTCCTGCTCCATTGCTTCATCCACTTCATTCATCCTTGCTAGACAAATATTTTCAATATCATGATGGACAAATAATTCTGCTTCCTGTTGTTGATGAAATTCAATTACAGAGGTCAAATCTTCCACTTCATCACCCATATCATACAAATATCTTTGCATTACGTGAGTAACTACACTCCACCCTTAATCCACAACATCATTCACATAATATACCATTTTTGCCTGTGATGCTAAGATATATGGATCATGCAGTTCACGATCACCAACATCCATCAAGCGAGAGAAGTTTACAGAAGTAAATTGCAAGGAATCTCTTTTAACACCTCTGATAATATCAACCCATTTGCATTTGAATAAAACAACAGAAAAATGAATGTGGTAGTTTAATTCAATAATATCATGCAACTTTCCATAGTATTCCACTTCAGAAAATGTAAATATACCACTATTATGTGTTTTCAAACCCACTTCTCGATCGACTGTACGAAATCTAAAACCATTCACATTATAAGCGTCGAACTTTCTAACTTGTTTTATAGGAACTCTAGCAAGAAAAATCAAATATCTGACAAGTCTGCTCGAGTATGAATATTCATGATCTGAAGAATAAAAATATAATTTAATAGATTTGCAAATTTTATGTGTCAAACTAATATTCGTATTTATTGCAATATTTATAAACTTACACGTCGTGCAAACCATTCTACCTGCTCTTTATTCCCATCTTTCGTTATATCTTTTTCATTTCGTGTTCGGCCTCTCATTCGTCTCTTTGTTTGTATCCTCAACTCTTCAATAAATGGATCTGCAATTTCACTATTTAGCATCACATATCTATGTGCCTGTAATAACTCCAATTCTGTCAGTGTCGCGTATGAGGTCCTCCCAACTTATCGGCCAATAGTAGGAAGTATTTTTGATTTCTGATGCATTTGAGATTGATTTGACGTGTCCTCAACACATCCAACTCGATTAAATCTTGTCTCAATATCATCCAAATATCTGGAACAAAAGGTGAGACACTCCTCGGCCAAATAGCCTTCAGCAATAGAGCCTTTTGGTTGAGATTTATTTCTCACGTATGCTTTCAAATGCCCAAGATATCTGTGAAAAATAATAATAATAATATGCATTTATTTAAATTCCAAATATTGTTTACTTAACTGGAAACATATAAATAAAATACCTCTCAATTGGATACATCAATTGATAATGAACGGGGCCTCCTAATTTAGCTTCGTCAACCAAATGCACAGTTAAATGCATCATGACAGTAAAAAAGGATGGAGGAAAGATCATATCCATTGCACAAAGGGTCAATACAAACCTCTCCTGTAGGTTGTCAAGCTGTAATGGATGTAGAGTTTTCTCACATAATTGCTTGAAAAATGTGCAGAATTCCAGTACAACAGCAGTAACTTTTTCAGGTAATAATGTACGCAATGCCAATGGTAGTAACTATTGTAACAAAACATGTGAATCGTGACTTTTCAATCCATATAACTTACGATTCTTCAAATCAACACACCTCGAGATGTTACTTGAATACCCATCAGATACCTTCACATTCTTTAAAATTCGAAGGAACGCATATTTATCCCTATTTTTCATTGAAAAAATGGCCGGAGCATACTTTTCATTCTCATCTGGCCAGAGATCATGTTTTATGTTCATTACTTGTAAGTCTTTGCGAGCATTGAGATGATCCTTCGACTTTCCATGCTCATTAAGTAATGTGAAAATCAAATTATCACATACATTATTCTCAATATGCATCACATCAAGATTGTGGCACAAAGAATTAAATTCCCAATACAGAAGTTTGAAGAATATACTTTTTTTCTTCCATTGTTGTGTTCTGATTTCACTTGACGCTGCACTTCGCACTCGTTTTCTGCTATCAGTCAAATGACGAATCTTCCCAAATTCTGTTTTAACATTTTCAAGCTGTGTCAATATTTCAGAACCGGTTAACAACTTTGGAGGTGGTCTACGATCAATGGAACCATTAAATTTTGATTTGTTTAGCCGAACTCCATGAGATGCATCAAGAAATCTTTGATGGCACAAGAAGCACCATTTTCTACTGTGAGGTAGCCGTTTGGGCTCGAAATCAAAGTTACAAACGGGACAAACAAAACCCGTATAAGTGTTCCAACTAGATAAATTCCCAAGCCCAGGGAAGTCACTAATGGTCCACATTAAAGCAGTATGCATTTTGAACATTGTTTTATAAGAAACATCAAATGTCTCAACACCGTTGCTCCATAACTCCTGCAATTCTTCAATCAAAGGCTACAGGTATACATCAATATCATTTCCAGGCATTTGTTTTCTAAGAATAATCATCGAAATGAAAAAAGATGTTTGTTGTATACACATCCATGGAGGCAGATTATAAGGGATCAAAACAACTGGCCAAATGCTATAACTCGTACTCAAAGTCCCAAATAGGTTGAATCCATCGGCAGCCAATCCCAATCGAACATTCCTAGGATCAGCTGAGAAATCTGGATGTAATGAATCAAATGTCTTCCACTATTGGGAATCTTGTGGATGTCTCATTAACCCATCATTGTTATTATCTATAGAATTCCACTTCATGTGTTCGGAAGTTTTTGATGACCTGAATAATCTTTGCAATCGAGGATTCAAAGGAAAGTAACGCAAAACTTTTGCAGGTGTGTTCCTTTTCTTCTTCTCCATGATATTATGTTCAGTCATACTTCCAACATCAAATTTTGACTGCCATCTAGAATAAGAACATTTCTTACAATTCTGTCTACTTGAATCCTCTCCCCAGTAAAGCATACAATCATTGAGACATGCGTGTATTTTTGTATAATTCAGACCAAGCTTGTTTACAACTTTTTTCATCTCATAAAACGATTCCGGGATTTTTGCTTTAGGAAATGCATCACGAATCAATTCCAATAACATGTACATTGCCTTATTTGTAATTCCACATAGACATTTGATATGGTACAACTTCAGCAGAAATGAAAGATTTGAATATTTCAAACACCCACTATACAACTCTTGATTTCCATCGTCAAATAAATCATGAAACGCATTTTCCTCACTGAATTTTTCCCTTACATTTGGCTCCACAGAATCAAGAGGAGGATCCAATGATATGTTACAATCTTGATCTGCTTGTGTTACAGTCTAAAAAACATCACTTGTCACGTTTCAATTTGTAGCACCCTCTTCTGGTTGTTCTGATATGTTTTGATGCTCACAGTGGTGTCTTGTAGTGCCAAATGCATCATTTATGAGGTTTTGCATTTCATTTTCCATTGGCGACAAACTTGGTACCTCATTCTGTGGATTAACATCAGTCCTCAATCTTTCTGTATTCTTTGATTCTCCATGCCAAATCCAACACAAATATTGATTAGGGAATTGCTTCAGTATTAAATGTTCATAAACTTCATCTCCCTTCAACCATGTTCTAAATTTACATTTAAGACATGGACATCTTATTCTCCCTTCAATGGATCGATTAGAAATTGCAAAATCTAAAAACTCATTCAAACCCTTAACATATTGAGGTGTGTTCCTCGGTAATGTGATCCAGATTTTATCCATGTATATCACAATGTGCCTACACAAAATATACGATAGTGTAGGATTACAGAAACATAATATAATAAATATGAACCATTGATCATAAAGTATGCATAATATAATAAAGATGATTCATTGATCACATTTACTACTTCAGACCAACCGAACAAGTCTGGTCCATAGGAGACAGTGTCAAAACCTCATTGAGGAGCAATAAGAATATCGGGTTACACACTTATCATAACACTATCAATCACACATTTATGTTGCCTCAAACAACACCCCATTGATGTGTGATCGAAACTGATCATAATGAATTTTAAACCTGAGACATTATGTGATTGTTTAGGCTTGACCTTAGATGTCCTCCAAGAGGAATGATGTTTCTCAATGGTTTCATACACAACCAACCATATCAAAGTCGTATTTCCTATGACAAAAAAGACTATCTGGGTACCAATCCATGTACTGAATATGGTGTGAGGTAAATTAAGTAGGCCACCACTAATGGTTTCTAATGCATAATCTAGTCCATGAATATAAAACAAACAATAGTGTGCAGGTATATCAAAATTAAGTGTCACTATAAATATAAATCCATGTCACACTCAGGTTTCTTAGGAGACACTTGGCACAATCACAAACCTTATAGATTTCATGTAAACATTGGTAATAATATCCACTTTGAAATGCACCAACCTAGAAAAGTTAGTGGAATACACTATAACAATACATTCCCATTTTTCTAATGTTAGAAAGTATCAGGTCTTTTCCACATGTAACATTTTAGGATAAAACTATAGTTTATATATTTTCTTGAAGGATTCCCATGTAAGATCCTCATAAAATATAGCATGCACAACTGAGCCTCACCATTTCCTTCCCAATCCATCAAGAATATATGTTGACCCCACCCCTTAGATTCCTTGGGAATCTTTATAATTTTAAATCTCCTACCAATCTACTCAATCCTCTCCTCATATTTCTAGATTCCATTATCACCATAAAAGATAGGTGGATTCTTGTTAGTAAATTATGAGTCATGATCCACTACTCCTCCTGGGTTTTTAATACCTTCATAACCAAAGTATGAATAGTGCATATTATAACTTCCACTAAAGAAGATACCACTAAGGGATTCTCATATTAAACCCGTCTCACAAATCTATCACTTAGATTCATAAGACCTATTCTAGTAGGAATCGTCTAACAAATACAAGATGAAAACCCCTTTAGTCATGAGAAAATTCCTAAATCATAGAACAAAGACCAAGTGACAATATTTTCAAAAATAACTAACCACCCATAGTAACTTGAATTCATACATGGAGGTGAGATGTCTAAGAACCATCCCACACATATTAACTAAATTCTAGTGCTACTAAATCTAGTCTACCAATGAAACTAAACCAAAACTAGGAAGTGTCGTAACATTCTAGGATCAATATTCCTTTTGATATTAATTTATAAAGAACCGACTAGGGAAAACTAGGAAAGTCTCCCAAGAGGGTCTTATACATTGAGATGTGTAATAAAGAGACATGAAAGTAGTATCTTGTTTTAGAGAATAAATTTATGAAACCAAATTAAAATAAAAAATAAAGATAAACATCCATTAGTATAAAAAATTCAATCTAAATAGGCCAAACCATAAAGAATTTAGTCAACCAATTTTTGTGAGAAAAACCATTTTTGAAGAAAGACCTCTTTAAAAACATGTATATTTTCCATAAAATCCATTTAAATACATCAATTTCATGAAACAAGCCAAAGAAATTAATAAGAATATAAGGGAATTTTAAATTAGAACTGCTTGTATAG
>CAUJRU010003134.1:0-55774 GCA_963277665.1 Viscum album
AGGGAAAACTTCCAGATAGCCTTCTATGATTACTTCTTTCCTCAGATGCTAAAAGCAGACTGTGTTAGTGAGTTTATGAACCTATAGCAGGGTGTTATATCTATGATGTAATATTTTTCTAATTTCACCAAACTTCATATGTTCACACCAAATATTATTGGTAATGAGTTGACGATATTGAAAAATGTCAAGGATGGGGTTACATACACCATTTGATTATAGGTGAACATCTTTTAGTTGACCATTGTTTCTATGATAGTGAATTAGGCCCTCATCACTGATCAGAACCTAAGGGAAGTTGGAATTGCAAGGAAATTAGGGTTAACATCAAGAGAGGGTGGTTTTTCATCTAACAAAAGGAAACATCACTTTGAGTCCACTCTCAATGGAAGCACTGGTCAGATTGCACAAACTGAAAATTACATGGTGTGTCACTAGTGTGGTAGGGTGGTCCATAAGAAGACTTGGTGTACGAAGGACCCAATTGAGTGCCGATCTTGTGGTAGTATGGGGAAACTTCAATGTTTTTTTAAGATTTCCCTTCAGTGCCTATTGAGAAGGGATCTGCAATGACTCTGCATTCAGGTGGAGGATAGGTATCTCCACATTAGGCATAAAGTTGGAATAGTACTAGCTGATCAGGCAAAGGAGGTGGATGAGGATAAGGTAGCCAGATTTTAGAGGTATAACACAAATATAGTAAACCCACCCAGGTTAGTTAGATTTCATCTCAGGGCCACAAATTTGGCCATATATATGCAGTGAAACCTACTCCTGAGGAGTAGAGTCCAAGGCCTTCTATAGTTTAAGGTACTATTCTAGTAGCCTCTACTTTATTTTCTACCTTATTTGATATAGGCACTTTACATTCCTTTATATCCAAGACAATTTTGGGAAGTATGGTCTTATAAATAGATTACTTATATGGTGTGATGACTCTCAACACACCGTTGGGGATCCCAAATGAGAGCATAAACTGATGTAATGGATACCCCCTTGAGATATGTGGTTATCCTTTTGTATGGGATCTATTTTACCTTGAGATCATGGGTTTTAACATCATACTTGAGATGGAATGGTTGATAATTTATCATGATCATGTTGATTTCTATCATTTAAGGGTGTCTTTCACATCACTCGAGGGTGGTAGATATATTTACAAGGGTGAATGGGATGTCTAGGAAAGATGAGATGGACCAGAGTATTGTGGTCTAGGAAGAGTGATAAACCATATTTCTAGTCTCTTTATAAGTGGTTAGGGAACATGGTGTATGGATTTTACTCCTGTAGTGGATCGTTTTAGGATCATTTTCCTGATGACTTCTCTATATTAACTCTTATAAGATATGTGAATTTCACTATTTATATAATACCAGGGGAAACACTGGTGTCCATTATTTCTTATAGGATGACACCTATAGAGCATCAGGAGATTAAGAACCAGTTAAAGGATTTGGAAGTTAAGGGTTTTATAAGACCCGATAATTCCCCATGGGGCTCACCCGTGTTATTTTCCAAGAAGGAGAAAGAGAACCTCATGATCTTTGCCGATTATAACTAGTTAAAACATCTTACTATTAAGAAACAGTATCCACTACCACGTATAGAATACCACTTCAACTAGCTCTAAGGAGAGATGATTTTCTCCAAGATTTATTTGAGGCTGGACTACTATCAGGTGTGTGTCTATGACATCTCGAACCCAGGTGACACTCAGAGGTGCCCCAATCCTGGTGGTCCACATGGCCTCAAGCACATATCCCCCAAAAATAGAGGCTTCTAAATAGTAGTGATGGAATTAGGTGTATCCAGGATAAGAATATGACATCATTACCAGGGTGTAGCATAGAGAATAAGTAATACAACAGGTAAACAATGGAAAATGTATAACAGATGGCACAAAAGAAGTAGATATAAAGAACCAAGCAACTGATATAAAAACTCAAAAATAGTAAGTGAATCATAAAAAATGTATGATTATGTATTTCATGTATCTATAAAGCATGAAAACATGGATACAAGAAATAGTAAGTAGAACTATACAAAAAAAAATACTAAAATGAAAAAATCTATCCCAACACCCCGAGCTCCATCCTAGACATCTACTACTAGCTCCATCCTAAGTCAATCTAGAAGTCACACATATATAAGAGTATTATTCCCATTATTTACGTCTTCAAGAATGTAGTCTTCTCAGGTACCATAGGCGGCCCAGATAGTGTGTGTAACAACCCGAACTTTTTTTTCCTAAATTTTGTGTGTTATTTTATTATATTCTTTAATTAATGAAATGAGTATAATTAAATGAGACTGTTGGGTTTCGACTGTCATATGACCATTGGTTAATATGACCGTTGGAAGCTAAAACATTACAATTTTTATTGTTTATAAATACAAGTGATCTTGGTTAATTAATACAGAAAGAATATTTGATGGCCCCATCCAATAGTCTCAGGCCGATCAAAGCCCATCTGACGGAACTCGGGAAGGAGGTATCACCATTAGGCTTTGCTCTTGACCAAACCCAAGATAAACTTCATCGTGTGAAGCTGGAATGGAATTGCCTTCGTGAAAAGTTCAGGCTAATAGAAATCACCACTCGAGAAATGTTGGCCAAGCCACCCCAAGATTCTATCACCTTAGCAGACCTTACAATTAGGTCCTATGCTGGTGTTATAAGGGGCTATGTAACGAGACCTTAGCTGCATTATGTAATACTTTTATATAAATAAAAATTGTGATTTCTTCTTATGGTTAAGTTTGTGAATTTTTAAATTTCAGGATAAATATAATATGCATATTATTAATGAATTTTAGAAAAAGGATATTTTAAAATATTTATGTAAACCTTAAATAATTAATAATGTGTAATGATTTTTAGAAAATGGTCTTCTACAGTTATGTTCAGTAAGAAATTTAGAGTCTAATAAGATCAACTTAATTTTTGATGAATAATAAATTATGAATAGTGATTTTATGCTTAAGATTAGTAATGTGATCAAATGGATTAAGTAACCTCACTTAAGAAAGTATTAATATAATTTAGGCACCTTGATTAAGTAATGTGATTCAATAAAATAGGTAAATAACTGTTTCAGAAATTATTAGTCAAGTATTAGTTTTTTCAAGTGAATAGTAATTTTTATTAAAAAAAAAATTAAAAATATTTAGAAGATTATTTTTATAAAATGGAGTTCATTTTTGAATTCAGAGCAACAATATTAGGTTAAGGTTATTTTTGGGGATTTTTCTGAAAAAGTTGAATTTTTGGTGAATAGTGAAAATATATTTTTTAGTTTCGGGTGTTTAATGACATCATTAAGGATGTAATAATTATTTAATCATTCTTGTAGACTTATTAATAGTAATATAAGGTATTAGGTGTCCCAATTTACCAATAACATGGGCAAATACCATGCGCAAGCCCATAGTTTTGCCAATACCACCGATGAGGTGTCCCTTGGCCATTAATGACTTGTCCCCTCACTTCTCCTATAAATACCAAGCCATTACCTAATTAATTTCATTTTAAAATCCTCATAAAAGAATTTATGGTCTCCTTACCTCCCAAGGAGTCCTCCCAAGGTTCCCTCAAGCCTCCCAAGGTCCCGAACATCAAGATTTTGAAGTTACTCTTCAAGGTAAGGGATCCTTTCACCCTCCTCTTTTAAGTCATGACTTCCTTTATGTTGTGTCTTCTAATTTACATATCTTTATGTTGAGGGTATGTTATTATATGTTATAATTTATTTCCATTTCATGTATAATTGTTGAGAGACCCTTTCCTCTCTCATCAATTTTTTTTCTTAATTTTTAAGTGACGCTGTTAGGCTGCCGAATTTCTCGTAAAAGAAATCGCATCTTCTCTTTTCTTTCATGTTTCCTTTTCATGTATTATGTCATGAAAATATCCATACCATGATTTTATTCAGTACCCATACTGTATTATGAATTATTTATGAGTGGGTGACCCTTGTCCCCTCTCTTTTTAGTGTTTTCTAAAACCATGTTATATAGCTGTTATGCTGCAGAAATTTCGTCTCAATATTTCTATCTCCTTCTCTCAAGAAATTATATTGTTTATTTATGTGAATACCTAGACCTATTTAATTTCTATGGGTGTTCATAAATATATAAAAATGATATATTTGATTCTGTAATTGACATACATATAACCCCCACTCCCTTTCCATGGGTTATAAATGACATAATGATCTTATTTTTAAGCTCTTTTTAAACGTCACGATTTTGACATGAAACCCATTTATCTGATTCCATTTGGGTTATTTATGAAATGCTTGATTATGATATATGTGTATCACATGAAATTAAAGTCATATTAAGGGTTCACCCTGATAGCGCTCCAATGAATTGGGTAAAATAATTAATCTCTAGAGATGAAAAGTTTCACGATACCTTGGTGAATAACCTTGGTAATTTTTATGAAACCATGGGGATGAACCTTGGTGATATGTTCATGAATGTATAAATGAAATGTTGTAGCCACATATTCAAGTTATGTTCCAAGTTATTTTCATTATTATATGCCTATTCTTCCATTGCTCTTGTCTTTATGTTTTTATTCAAGTTCTTATTGATAACACAAGTAAACTGATTCCCTTGTTTACCCTTACTGGGCCTTCTGCTCACCCTTTCCTTTGATGTATGTCTCTAGGATATTGGATGAAATAAATCTACATAGGATGAACCTATTATGAATACTTAAAAGTGGTTTATAAGAATGTTTTATGTTGTTTTCATGTATTGTGTTCCTGATTTCCAAGACACTAGACTTTAAAGATCCTCTGTTTGTACAATGTAATGAAAAGTTATGTAATAAAAAGGCGGGATTCCATAGTTGGTATCAAAGGATAGTTTAGTTATTTATGGAAATTAGGCTATGAAAACTTTAGGAATAACCCTATATAAAATTTTAAATATAGGAAAACTTCCTGGTATTTTGGTGAGTATTTAGTATGTGGTTTATCAAACAAATACATCCTTGTCTGGATACGAGCAGGTAGAGGCGGATCTAGAACAGATGTACATAGGGGTAAAACCCGAAAAAACTTATTTGAGCTAGAATCTAATGGGAACTGGTGCACGGAAATGGGCCTTGCTGCACTCTTGGTTACGACACTCTTGAGGGATATGTTTGGTTAATCACAAGCTTTTTATGAATCATTATTAAGGAATTATAGAGAAATGTAATTGTTTAAGCATGAAGTTTTAAGACATAAAATATGTTATAGTTAAAATATTTTTAAATTAAATAAGTTTATCAATAAGGTTTTACTATTTTAGAAAAATGGTGGGCAATAGGAGGAACTGTGTAAATGATGACCGCAATGGACACTACTAGAAATATCACCTATACCCACAGTTTTAAACCATGGGTATAGCCCATAAAACCATGGGTATAGGCTATACCCATGGTTTTATGAATCGTGGGATACCGTGGCGTCGACATAGACCTATACCCATAGTTTTTACAAAACTGTGGGGATATCCAATTGAAATTTCGTAATACCCACAATTTTCAGAACCATGGGAATAGATTTTCACAGCTCGATAACATACCCAGGGTTCAATAAACCGTGGGTATCGATGATAGCTGGAAAACTAATATACCCATGGTTCAATGAATTGTGGGTATAGATGAATCCTGGAAAACTAATATACCCACAGTTTAATGAACCATGGGCATAGATCCTTCTACCAGACCAGCAGCTGCTACCCGTAACCTCCGACTTCCAGTGCACCCTGCTGCAGCCTCCCTCCTACTTCCAGTGCACCCAGCTGCTATAGCCTCCCTCCTGCTTCCAGTGTGCACCCAGCTACTGTAGCCTCCCTCCTGCTTCCAGTTCACCCAGCTGCTGCAGCCTCCCTCCTGCTTCTAGAGCACCCAGCTGCCCACAACCTTCCTGCTTCCAACTTCCATTGCACCCATTAAAACAAATTAGAATATAACTTCAGTTGGAATTGATACCATGAGGCATATTAGCATGAATGAATAATTATTTAACAGCATTATCCACCTCATTATGAATAATTTCCCAACAAAACATAATGAATTTATTGGAGAACCCATCAGGACATTAAATACTATCAATGTTATGATAAAAAAGTGCTACCTGAACCTCCTCTTTAAATTTACATGTAAATAGATTCATTAGGATACAATGAAAACAAACATCCTAGGCTTCTGGAACAATTTATCTACACCTAGGGATCAAAATCAATCCATTCATGAACATGAAGGGAAGGGGTACAACCCTTCTAGATTGTGAAAACATCAATAATCAATGAATTATGACCTGAATGTATTCTAGATAGAGTAAAACTAGATACAAAACATGAATCAGTTCCATCATTAACCAACACAAAGCACCTATCATGTTTACAAGACATTCTACCATTGAGTGTATGCCTATTCCAAGTATAAATACCCCCAGAAATTTGAACGTTAACAATGTTGCATTGACCAATACACATATATAAATCACGAGAGGACAATCTATGAATATTAATTTCAGTCTTCTCTTCAGGTCACATAGAATATTCCTCTATTTTACCCTTTTCATTTTATGTTTTCTCTCCCCTCCATAGGGATCCTAAATCATCTATATTTGAAACACTACCTCCATGAACAGGTTACACTAAAATATCCTAAAGTATACCACCTAAAGGAATATCCCTAGATTCAAGAGATACCACAGTAATCCTGTAATCTAGGTTAAATTCCCCCTTATTATTATTAACCACTATCATTGTTTAAGATTTTGGAGGCCTTCACACCATCTACGTAGGATCTATATTGCAGTCCTTAAAAAGTGGGTTAACAACCTCTTTACCAGATGGGGAATTATCCAAGAAGGATTTACCCAATTGAAATATACAATAAGAAAAGGAAGGGTCAAAACTATATTGATATGTATATGTGAGAATATACAGAATACAAATATCATACCTGAAACTATCTCAAGCAGTACCTGATCATGTACTTGTTCATGTTTTGTTTGGTCAATTCTATATCACAACTGTTCTTGTACAGTGAGGCCTACAAGAAAATTATCACACATCAAATTTGACCCTAGAAAACAGACAAACTCAAACTAGGTTTACATTCCAAAAACATCTGATTTGTGATCATTCAGGATCATTTGCATACAAGGGAGAGAGTTGGGGAGACTTACCATCTCTGAGTTGGAGTTGCACATCCTTTGATGCATTTGAATGGAATAAATTTGCCTCTATAATTGCATTAAAGGACACATTCATCATGAATGGAGATATTCCTAGGCCAGTACCTCCCACTTTATTCTCCATTCAACCAGGACATGCCCTTCCCCATGGAAACCATATCTAATCCAATAGGTTCATTTCTAGGTGGGGGATCCACAACAGCCTGTAGTAGTAAAATTCATCCCCATAACTTCACTTGAATGTGTATTCGCTTCTTAGAAAAATCAGCAATCATAAGTTCTTGACATCATCTCATGGAATTTAGGTCCTTGACTTGTACCATGTAAGAGGCTGATTGATTGCTACTGAAGTGTGCATCCAGTTGACTTTATTAGCCCCTTCATTATATATTTTCAAGTGCTAACCTTGCAGTCTAATCTAGAAAGTCAAAGATGGAGAGGTTAGTTATTTCCAACTTTGAACGATGACAACAGAAATATGTGTGTGCACATCAAAAAATCTCACGAAGTTGTAATTAGGTATTAAATACCCCACATAAATGAATACTAGAAAATTTCAGAATATGGTCACACCCACTAATCATTTCAAACATACTACAGTCTTGTGTGGATGTGTTAATATTTATATCTCTATCTGCAGAGGTTTATCAGTACTATAGAAGATGGTGATGATGAAAAAATAAAAAACAAATATTTTAAATTAGTACTAGAGAAATAGTCGAACTACATACCTTTTATAAAATTCTCCCCACCCAACCATTTTGTAAGGCACATTGCAATAACGTTGTCAATACTACTTCCAATGATGCTTGTACTGAAATCATAAATCACATTAATGAAATGATAACTATACCATGTGATCATTAATTACAAGAGTATACATGTTAATTTTAATCTAGAAAATAAGATGATATATCAATTTCACCCTTTTCAATGCTATTGATGTTGGAAGATGAAGCATAATCACCTAAACTGGAGAATTAAACCTGAAAATTATAGATTTCATAAGTGAAATCAATTAAAATAGAATTGGAAAATATTAAACATTAAATGAATCTAAAAGAATTTTGACAATTTTAATGATTACAATGGATAAAATTTGGCAGTTGGTCTTTCAAATAGGTAGGGTAATAGAAATATAAATCATATAGAACTTGTGGGACTTCTAATGAATGATAAAATTTTACCAACTCGCCAAAAGAAAAGTCCAGTAAGCTAAAATACAGGAAATCTATATACTTAAAGAATAATTCTAGCCTTGAATGGAAAAAGCAGAGTTACCTGAGTTGCCTGAGAAATTTGAATCGAAAAAGTTTTCTCAAAAAATCTGAGAGCAAAATTCCACATACCAATGCTTCAATCGCCAGACAGTGATCAACAGTTGCTTATGAATTCAATGAATACTTCAATCTGTTGCCCTTAGTAAAAAAAACACAGAAAAAATGGTTTCCAAAGGGAAAAAACCTGAAGAATCATTATTGCCCCGACTAATCGGATGGCCCACGCAACAAAAGTAAATGTGCTTATATTAATTGATCCACCATATTCAGTGACATATTTGTGTACAATCCAAAAGACCAACCAAGAACCAACCAGACAAGTGAAAACCAGCAAAAGTATTTCCAACTGGAGTTAAAAATAACAAACCATCAATGCTAGTATTGTCATTTCAACACCAATCATAGAAGAGCCACCCCAGAAATACATAATTGATAATTTACATACAAGATAGTACATGTCCTTGCTGATTCCTAAGTCCATGAGTACAAAATTGAATAAACTAGGCAAATAATGAAGGAGACATGATCCCAGACTAGCCTGAAGAAAATTTATATTAATTTTACAGATGAATGGATTAATGAGTTTGGGTGAGGACTGATAAAGGAAGTTGATACCCACAATTGATGAAACCATGTAAACTCCTAGTGAGTTTTTTTGACCAGTGGGAAGAAGTTGCATTACCTGATAATAAATTGGATCATTAACAATGATGAACTAAAAATATATCGGTTGATTAAAAATTAGAGACTAGGTTTCCTCATAAAGATATAAAACTTCTAAAACTGAACAGAAAAAAAACTTCAGATTCAAAATATCAGTGGGGGGTTAAAGATAAAATACCTAAAATAGGATCATCAATATAACAAGGATTATCCCAATGCTCATTGCACTACTGTAGAAGAAAACAACAGACTTACTCAATGAGGGTGCCAATGCCCAAATAAAAATTCCGATGACTAAAAATGCAATGCGATGCATGTGAAATTCTGCACAAATAAAACAACAACATAAAAAAACAACCAATTTCATAATGATTAAAATGTCATCGACACTTCATACATTAATTTTATCCTCTTAAATGGACACGTCAATGTTTTCAGTAGAAGAACCCAACCCTTGTAAGTCACATTACAATGCTTTTGTCAATACTATTTGTAATGATGCTTGACTTGAAAGCATAAATAACAATAATGAAATGATAACAATATCATGTGTTCATTAATTACAAGAGTAGACATATTAATTTTAATCTTAAAAATATGATGATATCACAATTTTACCCTTTTCAATGCCATTGATGTTGGAAGATGAATCAGAATCACCTAAACTGGAGATTTCACCCATACATTGAAAAAATTAAACAACCAAACATGAAACTGCATCATATTATGAAAATATGAGTCTGGGGTTAAATTGAATATTTGAGGATGTAGTTGAGTAAAAAGAAAACTTTTCATGATGTAAAAAATGGTGTGGTAAAACCATACCTTTAGCGATAGTGGATAAGTTGACACCTTCCAGCTCCTCCCCCAGCCCCTCCCCCTACCCACCTGCCCACCTCCCCCTCCCCCTCCTTCCCCACTGCCCAGCCCCTCCCCCTCCCTCCCCACTGCCCAGCCCCTCCCCCTCCCCCTACCCAGCCCCTCCCCCTCCCTCCCCATTGCCCAACCCCCCCTGCCCAGCCCCTCCCCCTCCCTCCCCACTGCCCAGCCCCCCTGCCCAGCCCCTCCCCACTGCCCATCCCCCCTGCCCAGCCCCCCTACCCAGCCCCCCTACCCAGTCCCTCCCCCTCCCTCCCCACTGCCCAACCCCCCTACCCAGCCCCTCCCGACTACCCATCCCCCCTTCCCAACCCCCCTGCCCAGCCCCTCCCCCTCCCTCCCCACTACCCAGCCCCTCCCCCTCCCCACCTGCCCAGTCCCTCCCCCTCCCTCCCCACTGAACATGCTTTTTATTTTGTGTTTGGAGTCTTCCTAAAACACACAAAATCACATTAAAAAATTAGATAAAGGAAAGATGAAAACCACAAACAGCATATGCAACATCTAAATCAGTTTTTCAACTCTGAATATTCATATAACTGTCAGATCACATACCAATCAGTTCCTTTACGTTTAAAGAAAAAGATCAGAAGCAACTAAACCTTCTCAATGCCTTTAATAGATGAGCTCTTCTGCTTCAAAGTGGAGGACACGGTCATACTCGCCTGATGAACATCCTATGAATGTCGAGTATATGAAAAAAGAGATTAAGTGAATGTAGGTCCCTCCTCCCATAGCCCTCCATTGACCCCCCCCCAACCTTCCCCTCCCAGGCCCCTCCCAACCCTCCACTACAGCCCCCTCCCAACCCTCCACTACAACCCCCCATCCCAAGCCTCCCCTCCACTGCTAAGGCCAAGATTAGATGGAGAGATAATAATAAACACACAAAACCATAAAAAAATATATGGCATGTGAATATTACCTAAATAATTGTCAAATAACACCCCTAATGAAAACATAATCCAAAATTCATTTCATTGAATAAAGAAATTCACATACAAGCAGTCCACCAATACAAAAAAAATAAAAAAAATAAAACTCCAACACAAGTCTCTATTCTAAGTAAAAAAATGGAGGGGATTAATATCCCCCCATCACTATCATCATCATCCCCATGTCCAGCATCATCATAATCAGTAGCAACATCATCAATAACATCATCACCAACCGCACCATCAGCATCATCATCAACAATCTCATCACCAACAACAGCATTAGCAACATCCTCGCCAGCTCTATCGCCACCACTGTCATCGCCACTAGGACCCTCATGGGAATCACCCGAGGCATTATGTAAAGAGCGAATTGATCCCATACATGAATGAAAAGTGAAAACAACCTCTAGTGGTAGTGACTGACTCAAAACTGACATATCTTTCATGAAATGTTCCTTCATTAGCTTACTTTTTTCAAACTCCTATAATACTATTTTCTTTGTCACAGCTAATTCAGCATGCATAATTTCCAACTTAGAGGCCTTATAGGATTTAGAGGAGTCCAATGATGACCAATAACTAGAGGGGACAATGTTTTTTCCTGGTCTACAACAGACTCTTCCTGGATACTCCACACCTAACACCTGACTCAAATGATCATTTGGCCCTAAGTTGTAAGCTTCCTTCTCATCCATGGCCTCTAATACAGGCTGTTGAAATTATAAATATATTAAATTATGAATTTCATATAAATTTTTTAAATATAAATAAAAAGACTTACAATTTTATCTTGTGTTTGTGAATTAACTGCAGTTCCATCTTTTTTTCCCACTGAAGCAGAATAATTTGGCACGAGGTACAGGACCTTTAATGCCCAATTCAGTTTACTGCATATGAGAAATGCACAAATTTGGATTACAACCATATAT
This sequence comes from Viscum album, assembly GCA_963277665.1. Taxonomy (NCBI): domain Eukaryota; kingdom Viridiplantae; phylum Streptophyta; class Magnoliopsida; order Santalales; family Viscaceae; genus Viscum; species Viscum album. The sequence goes on from CAUJRU010003134.1 coordinate 11,895, forward strand.
AATAAATTCAGAAAATTGGATTGAACGTACCAGCCGCTTCTCATGATCGGGCATTGTAGTGCGCCCCAATGTGTGTAGATATGTCATTTCATCTTTGTTTTTTTTTTGTTTTTCACTGACACTTCCTAATAAAAAAAAACAATACAAGTAATAAGAATTTAATTTTATATAAAAACCATTAAATATGGGTAGTACCTTATGTTGTACATCTCGTTCCCCTCGTTGTTTGATTTTCATGATCACAATCACTTTATTATTTGTCTAACCTTGTTTTTAAGTGTTGTGGATGATAGGCAAGAGATTGCCAAAGGAATGGCCCAAGAAAGCATCTCAAAGTGGACTGAATTTCAGTCCACCGGCCAACCGGTGTGATAGCACCGGCCAGCCGGTGGACCTGGCAGAGGCATTGCCCACTGCCAGGTTCCACCGGTCAGCCGGTGGCTTGACCACCGGCTAGCCGGTGGCATCCAGTCAAACAGTGGTAGCTACTGTCTGACCACCGGCCAGCCGGTGGCTCTGGCACCGGTCAGCCGGTGCTGCCTGGGCAGAAGGGATTCTCATCATCCAAGGCACCGGCCAGCCGGTGGCCCTGCACCGGCCAGCCGGTAGCCCAGTCAAACTAGCCGTTGGCTTTGACCAGTCAACCCTCTTTTGGCCTCCAACGGCTCCGAGGCCTTTTCCAACAGCTCCGAAGACTCCCCAAGGGTTCCATGCCTATAAATAAAGGCCAAGGAAGCCCCAGACACTTCCCGGATCATATACAAAGCCACCGTACACATTTTCCATCTTTGGCGTACCTCCGGCGGACTTCCCTCAAAGGAACCTCAAGTGCTCCAACAACTTCCACATCCAAGGAGCTCCACCAAAGAATCTTGGAAGCGGCCTTCAACATCTCCAATCATTCAAAGGCGCCCAAGGCTTCTTATCATAAACGGTTTTTATTGTTTTATTTATTTTGAGCTTAAATTTGGGTTTGTGCCTACAAACCCCAAACTATTTCTCATCCCCTCTTTCTTTTGGGTTTCACATCACCATTAAGGTGTGAAGAGGTTGTCAAGCTTTCCTTTAAATAGCTTGAGACATAGGTGAGCTATCCTTCACCTGTAAGAAGGATAGTGGGTTCTTGCTAAACCATTAAAAGCAAGTGGGTTCTTGCTAAACCACCAAAAGCAAGCTGTAATAGGTTCTAGTGCTACCTCAAAGCCTAGTGGGTTTCTTGCTAAAACCATTGAAAAGCAAGAGGTAGGAATCTCTCAACGGTTGAGTTGGGAGCGGAGACGTAGGCCGGGTTTTTGGCCGAACTCCGTTATCAATTTCTTGTGTCTTGCCTTATTTATTTCCGCTGCATTTCAACTTTGATTTTAATTTGTTAATCTTTTTTAAAAGGCAATTCACCCCCCCTCTTGCCATACTTCCCATTTTTCTCCGCCTAACATTTGGTATCAAAGGGAGTATTTGAATAATTCCCTAACCGGTTTCAAATTAAAGATCCTTTTTGATGGCATCTACTTCTTTCGCCCCCGAAGGCTTTTCATTGGGTCGTGCTCCATTTTTTGATGGGACTGACTACACTTATTGGAAAACCCGCATGACTACCTTTCTTAGAAGCATAGGATATCCCATATTTAAAATTTTCATGCAAGGTTATACTTTGTCTACCCCCGACGAATCCAAATGGACCCCCGCCGATATTAGAAACTTTGAGCTTGATGGCAAAGCCATGAATGCTCTACATTGCGGCCTTGACCGAAATGAGTTCAACCGAGTTTCCACTTGCACCTCATCTCATGAAATTTGGAAACTATTGGAAGTGACCCATGAGGGCACTAACAAAGTTAAGGATACTCGGTTAGACATGTATAGACAAGATTTTGAATCTTTTTCCATGCATCCAAATGAGTCCATTTCTGAAATGTTTACACGCTTCACTGATGTTTTCAATGGTAGAAAATCTCTTGGTGATGATGTTTCAGCTGAAGCAATGGTCAAAAAGATTCTATGGGTCCTTCCGAGCTCATGGGCACCTAAGGTGACGGCTATCCAAGAAGCTAAGGATGTAAAGAACATGCCGGTCAAAGAGCTCATCGGATCCCTAATGACGTACGAGATCACGATGAGGAGGCAAGCTCAAAAGGAGGGCACACCAATCAAGACACCAAAGAACATCGCCCTCAAGGTACAAAAAGAAGTAAGCTCCTCCTCATCCTCTTCCTCCTCATCTTCTTCATCTTCAAGCGGCGACTCGGAAATGGAGAATCTCGCCCGCCAAATGCACAAGTTTATGAAGAAGCACAAGAAGAAGAAATCCCGCAAGGCGCGAAAGAAAGAACCCACCGCAAGATCCGAGCCCAAGGTAAAATGCTACGGGTGCGGCGAAAAGGGCCATTACAAGCCCGATTGCCCACTCAACAAAAAACGGGCTAAGGAAAAAGGAAAGAAAAAGGTCCTCAAGGCGACATGGAGTGACACCTCCTCATCATCCTCCTCCTCCTCCTCCTCGAGCGACCAAGGTACAAAATGCCTAATGGAATTTCATGAGGTAACATCTTCCGACTCCTCCTCCTCTTGTTCTTCAAATTCAAATTCTTTAAGTCATCTTTCTTATGAAGAACTCTCACACGCTAGAGACCAACTAGAAAAAGGTTTTCATGCTTTATCGTCAAAATTTGTTGCTTTAAAAAAGTCTTTCAAAAAACTCTCCTCCGAAAAAGAACAACTTCTCAAAGAGAAGGAGGAGATGTCCCTCAAAATCCAAAATTTCCTAAATGTTGATTCCATGGAATCAACCATCAAAGACCTAAGGGAGACCCTAGCTAAGTTCACCCAAGGGGAACAAAATTTGAACAATCTCCTAGGTTCCCAACGAATTTCTAGGACCACTCAAGGACTTGGCTATACCAACCAAGCCTCCTCCTCCCATGCACCCACTGTTTTTGTAAGGGGGAGCTCTAGTTATAAATTTTGCAATTATTGTAAAAAACCCGGGCACCTTATTTATGAATGTAATTGTAAAAACGCCCGGTACGGTCAACCCAAATCTTTTTACTTTTCGGACGAATTTTATAGGAGAAGACCCGCTATGAGACAAGTTTGGATTGAAAAATCCCTTCTTGCGAGTCTCTCCGGGCCAAAATTTATTTCCTTTCCCCGGTGATTTATTGTTTTCATTTAGGGGGAGTTAGGATCGTTTAAGCCCTTTTGTTTCAATTTCAAAATTTTCAATTCAAACCTTCAATTTCAACTCTTGGTATCAAAATTTCAATTCAAAATTTTCAATTCAAAATTTTCATTTCAAATTTTTGATTCAAAACTCTCAATTTCAAAAATTTCATTTGGTTTCAAATTTCAAATTTCAATTGGTTTTTGATTCAAAACTTTCAATTCAAACTGTTATTCAAATTTTCATTTCAATTTCAAAAATCTCAATTGATTTTCAAATCTCAATCTTGTTTTTCAAATCTCTTCCCTCAATCAAGTTTTATGCCCCGTGCTATTTTGATAATCACAAAGGGGGAGAAATTTCTTGATTGATTGGGGGAGAATCCTTTTCATCATGCTTAGCATTTCCTTTCAATTTCAGTATTTTACATTAATTGTTTTGGTGATTGTGATCATCAAAATAGGGGGAGATTGTTGTACATCTCGTTCCCCTCGTTGTTTGATTTTCATGATCACAATCACTTTATTATTTGTCTAACCTTGTTTTTAAGTGTTGTGGATGATAGGCAAGAGATTGCCAAAGGAATGGCCCAAGAAAGCATCTCAAAGTGGACTGAATTTCAGTCCACCGGCCAACTGGTGTGATAGCACCGGCCAGCCGGTGGACCTGGCAGAGGCATTGCCCACTGCCAGGTTCCACCGGTCAGCCGGTGGCTTGACCACCGGCTAGCCGGTGGCATCCAGTCAAACAGTGGTAGCTATTGTCTGACCACCGGCCAGCCGGTGGCTCTGGCACCGGTCAGCCGGTGCTGCCTGGGCAGAAGGGCTTCTCATCATCCAAGGCACCGGCCAGCCGGTGGCCCTGCACCGGCCAGCCGGTAGCCCAGTCAAACTAGCCGTTGGCTTTGACCAGTCAACCCTCTTTTGGCCTCCAACGGCTCTGAGGCCTTTTCCAACGGCTCCGAAGACTCCCCAAGGGTTCCATGCCTATAAATAAAGGCCAAGGAAGCCCCAGACACTTCCCGGATCATATACAAAGCCACCGTACACATTTTCCATCTTTAGCGTACCTCCGGCGGACTTCCCTCAAAGGAACCTCAAGTGCTCCAACAACTTCCACATCCAAGGAGCTCCACCAAAGAAGCTTGGAAGCGGCCTTCAACATCTCCAATCATTCAAAGGCGCCCAAGGCTTCTTCTCATAAACGGTTTTTATTGTTTTATTTATTTTGAGCTTAAATTTGGGTTTGTGCCTACAAACCCCAAACTATTTCTCATCCCCTCTTTCTTTTGGGTTTCACATCACCATTAAGGTGTGAAGAGGTTGTCAAGATTTCCTTTAAATAGCTTGAGACATAGGTGAGCTATCCTTCACCTGTAATAAGGATAGTGGGTTCTTGCTAAACCATTAAAAGCAAGTGGGTTCTTGCTAAACCACCAAAAGCAAGCTGTAATAGGTTCTAGTGCTACCTCAAAGCCTAGTGGGTTTCTTGCTAAAACCATTGAAAAGAAAGCGGTAGGAATCTCTCAACGGTTGAGTTGGGAGCGGAGACGTAGGCCGGGTTTTTGGCCGAACTCCGTTATCAATTTCTTGTGTCTTGCCTTATTTATTTCCGCTGCATTTCAACTTTGATTTTAATTTGTTAATCTTTTTTAAAAGGCAATCACCCCCCCTCTTGCCATCCTTCCCATTTTTCTCCGCCTAACACCTTATACTATTCAGTCTTCCAATGTGTGATCATTTTTTGATATTGACTTTTTGGACAGTCAGGGTTTGTGGGTACACCCTCTAACTCAGTACCCACTCTGCTCCTCCAACCAATATGTAACTCATACTTGTATGACCACCAATACTCTCCAAGATCACTCAACCTAGCAGCTTTGGCAGCTTCACCGTTAGGAAAGTTAAATCGACTCTGCAATAAAAAATTTAATTCATATAAATACATTACTAATATAAATACAAATTTATAAAATTTCCATACCCATATCTGCGCCCATGCCCTATCCTTGATGTCAGCACTGATATGTCACCATGAGACCGGTTCCAACGGAATGATATCATGATATTTGGATAAAGTTGCCATGAAACCTCTACACTCCTTAGCATTTTTACCTAACATTTGATTTTGAGGATTGTAATCTACCATAATCTGAGTTTCATGATTCCAGGCATCCCGCATTCGAGTGAGACCACATCGCCTACTAGAAGATCACACTAAATAAGATAAGAGGTGAAAAGAGAAGAGTTAAGTGACAATACAATAGGACAAAAGTGAAATGCTATAATTTGAAACATTTATAATAAAAAAACATGATGCAGGATCCTGAATAGGCTGTGAGGCATTTGTGGACTGTGCTGGATCAGCATCCTCTGAAGGAAGTATCTGTTCCACAGCATGCTCCGACTGATCTTCATGAACAGGAGTGGAAACTGAAGGAACAGACTCAATATGTGTAGGATAGATGGTAGGAAAAGGAGGTGGCATAGACATGTCAGAATATGCATAGTAAGTTTGGGGATACATGAATGGATATGGAAATTGTGCAGGTGAGAACATCGGTCGAGTCGGTGTGGACATGGAATGGGAAAAAGAGGGCAAATGGGATGATGACGGTGGCATGTATGGGAACATCCCAGGGGTCTCAATTGGAGGGAATACATGTGTGGTAGATGGGATATCCACTGATAGGTCAGTGTGGGGAGTGGTAAGATGGGAGCTCCACCTAGGTCTAGGAGGATCCCTGCTTGGTCCCATACTAGGAAGAGGAAACTTTGGAGTTATATATCCCTAAAGAAATTTGATCAAAAATATAAAATTCATATTATATGTAATGCAAAAGATAAATATTAGAATTATTATACTCACTGAATACAACTCACGCTCGCGTCTAACAAGATCAACATCAAATAATCTTTTCTTGCGAGCTTCTGTAGTTTTCTTCATAATCTACATAAGAATGAAATAAATATTTTTTAGCAACAATTTTTACAAATCATACATGTAACACCCGAGATTTTTATGAGTAATATTTTGTTTTTTATATATCACCAAAGGAATCTTTCACTACATACTAGCTTGGCTTACTTTACATGCAATCGCGACCTTCCTCGATAGCTTGCGTCGTACGCAATACCGAGTTTCACTAAACAACGATATGCTATTAAAATATTATTAAAACTAGCCGTTATGAATAGTAATAACCACTTTTTGAAATTTTATAAATTTTATTTTTTAAAATGGACTTCATTTTTGGATTCGGAATACCGAAATTAGCCTAGGGTGAAATTTTGGTATTTTTCTGAAAACTTTCAATTTTTGATGAATAGTGAAACCACTAAGTGGTAGGTTAAAAACTGAATTTTGCATAAAACTTAATTTTACCGCTTCTGTGAATGGAATATCGAAAATCCGACAGACACGGTTGATATCAGTAAGTAAAATGTGGTTCAATGAGATAAAATTTTTTTTTTTGGTGAATAGTAACTTTTTACTTTTTTTACCGCGGTTAATAGTAAATAGGGTAACTAAGGGTAAATATGATATTACTATTACCCTAACACATGTCATAATTCTATTGGATAAGTGTAATTCGACCAAAAACAACCTTATGAATAAAATATTACCATTTAGGCCCACTTGGATTAGATTAGGACATTTATTATTAATTTATTTAAAGAAGGGTTAAAATAGTTAAAATCAAAGTTTAATAAGTAAATCATTTTTAATATGGGGTTATACATAAGATAAATTCGACTATAAATATTCATTAGAAATCTAAAAATATTTCCTACATAATGGTATTTTATTTGTAATTTTTATACATTAAATAATTTAATTTATTTATGACACAATGATGATGCAGTAATTATCTTATTAATGAAATATTGACATAATTGATGTTATGAACACTAAAATAAATGTAATTTGAGACTTTTTATGAATTCCACTAATTTTCTAGGTTACTATGATATATTAATGTTGATTTAATCAACTTGGTTCGAACATATAATTCTGTTATGACTTTCACAAAAATCATATATCAAATAGTTTCAAAATTGACACAAAATAGTTTTTAAATCAAATATTATATTATTAATTGTTATTTTATTCCCAAAAATCTAAGGTTCGGCCAAATGACTTAGATAAGGATATATATATTAATAATAAACAATTTGGGGTTCGTTTGGCATGTTATAGTAAGTGTATTAACAATATAGTGAAAGAAAACAAAAAGACACGGTAAAAGTTAAATTATTTAACTTAGAGTTAAATCTAATTGATAAGGTTAAAATAATTCCCTAAACTTGTCTAAATCCTATTGGTTGATAGGATTTCGACCCCTCCCCACTTTAGCTTCGAAATAAGACCCTTTGGAACAATTATAAACCGATTTTGACTTTAATATAAAATAATATTTTGAGATATTCCTAAGGTGCCCCTCTCCTCCCTTATAAAAGGGCACCTACTCCCCCTCCTCCTCAAACCAATTTTAGCACTCAAGATCGGACAACCCCTGCCATTTTCTCCTCTCCACTTCCCTAGAATAATCCTAGAGGTCCTGGTCTTCTTCAAAGACCAATCTTAGTTCCCTAAGTGGAGGATTCAAAGAGGCGTTCCAAAGAAGAGGTAATATCCATTACCGATCTTTTCAATTTCTTTCTTCTTCAACTTCTTCTTCTTTAGTTGTTTCATGATAAAGTAATAACATCAGTATTACTTACATACTGATATGTTATTATAAATATGAAACAACCCTAATTCACCTTCTATCCATCCTACGGAAAAATGAAATCACCGCGCGTGCGTACGTACGGAATACCGTCTCCACGCCGTGGTGTAATCTATTTTCCACCATCACTTTACAAGGATGGGTATAATGGTGTAATGCGTAACTATTTATGATTATTATAAAGTAATATTGATACTGAAATAACATATATATACTCCAATACAGTTCCACGATCATAGGAACGATATCATCACTCGTGCGTACGTACGGAATACCGTCTCCACGATGTGATGCGACTCGTTCTACATGATCATCATTACATAGTAATTATATAAATGAGTTGAATAAATAAATATGATATATGTTACACTAATACCATTCTGGATATAAGGTATCTATAACCTTAAAAGAATAATAAGAATGTATTCGGCAAAACATGCATAAGAACAAAAGGCAATAAAGACCCGAGTAACAAGTAACAATGAAATATTACTATCAAGAAGCTAAAAATATGACCATATATGATATCATATCAATATGTATGATTCTGGAATAAGTCAATAACATTATTTAAACCATTATACAGGAGCTTCGGACACGTACAAAGCAAATCGGACCTAAGGTAAGGGAAATATCACAATCTCACTTTTATCTGAGATTTTTTTTACTTTGGTAATTACTGGGGTGTATTTTATCATCCACATCCATGTTCCCTCAATATGTAATATTATTTCCATCCTTCTACAATAGTTTATATCCAATTTTACCCTTAGGTGAGTTTTTAGTAAAAGATATGAAAGGAATCTTTTGTCGTTTTTCGTACGAGGTACTTTTTTGACTTTTCCGACAAAAGTATGAGAAGAATGTTTTTTTTAACTTATACGGCATGAATGGATTTTTAAAACATTATTTCCAAGAAACTTACTTTACAAGTTTTCAAGTTTATTTTTAATCAACTTATTTTATTTTAAAGTCGTATGACATGTTATGAAAGGAAAAATGTTTTTGAAGTAGAAAGGATATTTTCCTCAAGAATGGAGTTCAAGTATTTTATCAAAATTATTTTCCATCTAAGATAATAAAAGGGTTCTGTTTTTATCCCTATTATTACATTGGTTTGATTATGTTGTGATGGAAATATTTTTATGAATTCCTTTATCTTATATGAATTGTTTTATGATGTCATGTTGTTTAAGAATCCCATTTTTATTACATGGGTTACACTATGATGTATGGTTTATGATTATGTGGCACACATAACAAAGGATTCATTATAAGATGGGTGGGACCTATATCTCCCTCCAATGCATTGGGTAAAGATTTTATATATCATGAGATAGACATGGCTGGAACGGTAGGTTATACCGGTTCAGTAAAACAGGACTGGAACGAGGGTGACTCGGTTCAGAAAGGGACTTTGTCCACTAAGATAGTCTTGGCAATGAGTCATGACTAACGAGAAATGATTTTCCATGATTATGTGTGCATTCCACAAAGTTTCAAGTTTTATGTTATGATTATGGGCATCTCATTTTCACTTCTATGATTTATTCCATGTTAAGATATTATGATCTCTTTTGCAGGTTTTGATTTTCAAAAAGATATGATATGATTTTTATTTCCTTTATTTGCCCTTGCTGAGCATTTGAGCTCACCCTTTTATGTTTTCTTTTCCCCAGGTCAGGAAGATGGATATTAAGTAGAATATGCTAAAAGGGACCCTAGATATGATGAAATAAATGGGAGACACTGTAGTAGATTTATGAACCAGTTGTTTATGTTTCCTAGTTTCTAAAGACACTATACCTATACGGTCCTTTGTGGTTTTGTCATATGTTGTAATAAGTGTGATTCAATTTTGAAGTATTAACAATGTATGTAAAGTATGGGTCGTTATAGTTGGTATCAGAGGAAAGGTATAGTCAACCTTTGGAAACTAGGATGTGAAAGCCTTAGTAAGAAGCCTAAGGATAAGTCTAAGCATAGAACACAATCTTAGTGTTTTAGAAATGGCCATGAATACCCTAGGATAAGACCTTAAGCATGAAAATTTTATTCTTGAATTATGTGGTTTTCCTATTATAATTAGTGTTGCTCACACTATTATTCTTGGTTTTAGTCAATGGCTGGAACCCGAAGGAACCGTGTTAATGAGGAATGCGATGGGCAATGAAATGGTTATCCCCCTGAGCAACCAAACGATATGGGAGCTGGAATGCAAAATCTTGTAGCCATGCTCACACAACTTTCTCAAGCTATGAATCATGCAGGACTTCCAAACGAGCAAAGGAAGGAGCAACATTCTGTTGAATCCTTCATGAGGCAGCGTCCACCTTCTTTCAGCGGGTCTACTGATCCATTAGTTTCTGAACAATGGATTAGTACTACTGAAAAGATATTTTCAGTTCTTCAATGTTCTGAACATGATAAAGTCATCCTCGCAGTGTATCGTTTGGAAGGAGATGCTGATCAATGGTGGAATCTTATTAAGAATACGAGGCAAAGGGATGAAATTGAGTCTATAGAATGGGACGAGTTCAAGAACTTATTTTTAAATAAGTACTTCCCTTGTATTCTCCAAACAAAGATGGAGAAAGAGTTCCTTGAACTGAAGCAAAGGGATGATGAATCTGTTGGTACCTATGAAGCAAATTTTACAAGACTTGCAAGGTAGGCTTCTGGTATTATTATCCAACCTGAGAGTAAGATCGATCGATTCTTTAGTGGCTTAAAACCAAGTCTTCGAAGGGCGTTAGCCATAAGGGACTTCAATAGCTACGAGGAAATCGTTCGATGTGCTCTCAAAGTCGAGATGGAGATTGGAGTAACCCATCAGTCACATGGGTTTGATAAGAAGAGGAAGATGGAATTCAAAGGAAAATCTAAAGAGCACACTGAAAAGAAGATGAACTTTCCCTTATGCTCAAAGTGTGGAAAGAAACATGGAGGGAGTTGTCTTAAAAGGACAAGTAAATGTTTTAAATGTGGAAAGGAAGGTCATCGGGCATTTGAATGCCGCGATAATGGGAAGAAGATGTCTAATGATGAAAACAAAGGAAGGGATACACAGAATGAACCTACTACACTTCAATGTTTCAAGTGCAAGGAGATAGGGCATTATGCCAATCAATGCCCAAATCCAAGGGTTGATGATGATGGTCGACGTCAATAAAATCTTAAGGCTAAAGACAAAGGAAAGTCACATGCAATTTCTATCAGCGATGTGGAATATGATAATGAAGTGGTGAAAGGTACACTTACCATCCACTCTAAAGTAGCAAATGTTTTATTTGATTCTGGATCCACCCACTCTTTTATTTCTAAATAATTTTCTAAGGGTATCACCGTATTACCTCAACAATTAGATGTTGAGTTAGCTGTGACAACACCTAATGGCACAATAGTCGCATCAAAAGTTTATAATTCTTCTCCGATCGAAGTTTGTGGGAAATTGCTTCCTGCAAATCTTGTGATCCTTCCTTTAGTGGAATTTGATGTGATTCTTGGCATGGATTGGCTTTCTCTACATGGAGCTCATATCAATTGCCAAAGAAGGGAAGTCACATTTCATATTCCAGATCAATCTACGATCGTCTATCAATGCAAGGATGAACATAACCTTCCAGTGGAAATTCCTTCCATCTTATGAGTCTTGATTCCACTAAATGAAGGTTATTTATCTCAAATGGTTGGTGAGAAACTCACGATTAAGAATATTCCCATTGTACGGGAGTTTGATGATGTCTTTCCGGAGGAATTACCGGGTCTTCCACCAAATTGTGAAGTTGAGTTTTCAATAGAACTCATACCGGGTGCATTGCCTATTTCAAAGACACCTTATAGAATGGCCCCAATTGAGTTGCAGGAATTGAAGAAGCAACTCCAAGAGAATCTTGATAAGGGATTCATACGCCCTAGTGCGTCACCTTGGGGAGCACCTGTTCTATTTGTTAAGAAGAAAGATGGATCAATGAGACTCTGCATTGATTATCGAGAACTTAACAAGATCACTATCAAGAACAAATATCCTCTCCCACGCATTGATGACTTATTTGACCAACTACGCGGAGCTCAATACTTTTCCAAGATTGATCTTCGTTCAGGGTATCATCAATTAAGGGTAAAAAGGGAGGATATACCAAAGACGGCTTTCTGTACAAGGTATGGACACTATGAATTTATAGTGATGCCATTTGGTCATACTAATTCCCCTGCTATCTTCATGGATCTAATGAATAGAGTCTTTAGAGACTATCTTGATCAATTTGTGGTAGTCTTTATAGAAAATATTCTTGTCTATTCAAAGAGCAAGGAAGAGCATGAAGATCACTTGAGAATTATATTGAAGGCCCTGAGAAAGGAGAAGCTTTATGCAAAATTTACCAAGTGTGAATTTTGGCTTCAAAAAGTTGCATTTTTGGGTCACATAATCTCAAAAGAGGGGATATCTTTGGATCCAGCAAAAACAGAGGTTATCGAAAGATGGTCGAGACCAACAACAGTAACTGAGATTTGAAGTTTTCTTGGTTTGGCTGGATATTATCGACGTTTTGTAAAAGATTTTTCACGATTATCTAATCCACTCACCAAGTTGACTCGGAAAGGAGTTAAGTTTGTCTGGACAGAGGAATGTGAAGAGAATTTCAAGGAGTTGAAAAGAAGGTTATCCAGTGCACCTGTGCTCACACTGCCTTGTAGTGGAGAAAGGTTTGTGATCTACAGTGATGCATCCAAGAAGGGATTGGGGTGTGTTCTTATGCAAAATGATATGGTGATAGCTTATGCCTCACGACAGTTGAAAATACATGAGAAAAATTACCCAACACATGATTTGGAGTTGGCTGCGGTAATATTTGCATTAAAGATTTGGAGGCATTACCTTTATGGTGAAAGGTGTGATATTTATACTGATCATAAAAGTTTAAAGTATATTTTCACCCAAAAGGAGTTGAATATGCGTCAAAGAAGATGGTTGGAGCTGATTAAGGATTATGACTGCTCAATCCATTACCACCCTGGGAAAGCAAACAAGGTGGCAGATGCATTAAGTCGACAAGACCATGCTAGTTTATCCATGATGAGGATCACAAAAGATCCAATATTTATGGATTTACAAAGGATAGATCTTGGAATTATAATGGAAGGGGAAAATCTTATCTTTATCAAATGAATGTTCAACCATCTATACATGTGAAGATTAAAGAGGCACAGAAAGAAGATGTCGAGTTACAAAAGAAGGTGAGAAATGTTCCTGAATTCAACCTTGACTGTGATGGGATAATAATGTTCAGGAATCGGGTTTGTGTTCCTTCCATCCCCGAATTAAAGAAGGAGCTGCTGGATGAGGCTCATAGTTCTTCATTCTCTATTCGTCCTGGAAGCACAAAGATGTATAGGGACCTGAAAGAGTACTTCTGGTGGGATGGCATGAAAAGAGATGTTGCTGAATATGTCTCTCGATGCTTGGTTTGTCAACAAGTTAAAGCTGAGAGACAGAAGTCTAAGGGGATGTTACAACCATTACCCATACCCGAATGGAAATGGGAAAACATCACTATGGACTTTGTCACAGGACTTCCTAAAACATCCAAAGGCAATAATGCTATCTGGGTTATAGTTGATCGTCTTACAAAGTCTGCACACTTCATTCCTATTAGAGAGGATTTCTCTCTAGATCAGCTTGCCAGGATATATGTAAAGGAAGTGGTAAGATTGCATGGAGTACCACTTAATATTATATCTGATCGGGATCCGAGATTTACCTCGAAGTTCTGGCGAAGTCTTCAGCATACTCTGGATATAGAGTTGAGTTTCAGCACTGCTTATCATACCTAGACAGACGGTCAGTCTGAGAGAAAAATTCAAACCCTAGAAGATATGTTGAGAGCTTGCTCTATGGATTTCAAAGGAGGTTGGGATCAACACCTACCTTTGGTGGAATTTTCTTATAATAATAGCTTTCACTCCAGTATTCAGATGGCTCCTTATGAAGCTCTCTATGGAAAGAAATGCAGGACTCCAACTTGCTGGGATGAAGTTGGGGAAAGAAAGCTATTAGGACCTGATCTCGTTGATGAAATGGCAGAAAAGGTCAGATCTATTCAACAACACATAAGAGCATCTCAGAGTCGACAGAAAAGTTATGCCGACAACCGAAGAAAAGATCTAGAGTTTGAAGTGGGTGATAAAGTGTTCTTACGAATATCTCCCTGGAAGAGGGTTATGAGATTTGGAAAGAAGGGGAAGTTGAGCCCTAGATATATCGGTCCTTTCGAAATACTGGATCGTGTTGGGAAGGTAGCTTACCGATTGGCGCTTCCACCGAATCTCTCTCAAGTTCACGATGTGTTCCATGTTTCTCTCCTGAGAAAGTACATACCAGATCCTTCACATGTACTCAGCTCAGAAGTTGTACCGCTGGAGCAAGATCTTTCTTATGAAGAACAGCCGATAGAGATTCTGGATCGTAGCGAAAAAGTCCTACGAAACAAGACCACTCGATTGGTGAAAGTTTTATGGAGGAACCACCAACTTGAAGAAGCTACATGGGAGCTTGAGGATATGATGAGGGAGAAGTATCCTCATCTGTTTGTTACAAAGTGATGAATTTCGAGGGCGAAATTCTATTTAAGGGGGGTAGAATGTAACACCCGAGATTTTTGTAACACCCCAAAATTTCATAGTGTGTTATTTCTTCAAAATAATTCAATAACTTGCACTACACGCAACACCGAGTTCAATCACACCATGACTTACAAAAAAAAAAGAATCCATTCAAAAGAGGTTATGAATAGTATTATCTAAATTTTAAACTTTATATAATCCTTATAATTTTAGAATCCATATTATGAGTTTCTTAGATATAATGCAAGAACAAATTCATTTTCAGTATTGCACTTTTATCAACTTTTAATAGTGAACCCTTTTTAAATACAATATTTTAAGCTTTTTGACTAAATGGGGACATCAAAAAATTTAAAATGAAACATCTCAAGCTTCCACGGTACGCTTTCCTTTGAATAATACAATAGCGTGTGTTGTACGCAACACCGAGTTCTAACAACCAATCAAACTAGCCGTTATGAATAGTAATACATACTTTTTAAAATTATATATATTTTATATTTCAAAATGGACTTCATTTTTGGATTCGGAATATCTAATTTAGCCTAAGGTGAAATTTTGGTACTTTTCGGATAACTTTTATATTTTGATGAATAGTGAAAATTACTAAATTTTAATTAAAAACAACTTTTTTAATCAAAATAATTAATAGTGATAAATTATGAATTTTAGTAGTTTTAAAGTATATTTAGAATATATTTTTACCATTTAATATAATGTTGGTCATTGGACATAATTTTACAATTAAACCGAACATAAACAAGTGTCAATCTTTTGATAGTTATTGTCTCTTAAAAACACGCTTTTTGTTTTGACAGCGGGAATTAATTTTAAATTAATTTCTGCCACTTCTGTGTTTCGAATTTAGGAAAATGGATTCCATATTTGGAATCAGGATGTTCAAATTGTGTAAATAGGTAACTTTTATTTTTAGACATTTTGAATAATTACTGCGGTAAATATTTTATTTACCATGGTTAAGGGTAAATCCGATAAATAAGGGTTAAAAAATAATATTATAATAATACTAAATTACCCTAAAACGTGTCTTAACCCTATTGGTTGATACATGGTAGACCATGGGAATCTTTGGGTCTATTTTGGGACCCCATGGATCCACTTGTAAGTGATAATGACACTTTATTTTAATTAAGTTAAAATGAATACAAAAATGACACAAGCATATATCTTTTAGAAAAACAATTGTTACATAGGTTTATATATGTTGGATTTTAGATTATAAATATTCATTATAAATATAAAAAGATTTCCTACATAATGATATTTTATTTATAATTTTTAGACATTAAATAATTTATTTTATTTATGACACAATGATGATGCAGTAATTACTATAATAGTGAAAAATTAAAATAATTGATATTATAAATACTCAAATAAATATAATATGAAACTTTTAATGCATTAAACTAATTTTCTAGGATAATATGATATATTAGGATTGATTTAATTTACTTTGTTCTAAGTAATCAACCTGTTATGAGTTTCATAAAAATCAACTATTGAATAGTGTCAAAATTGACATAAAAGAGTTCTTAAAACAAATATTATATTATTAATTGATATTAAATTCCTAAAAATCTAAGGTTCGGCCAAGAGACTTATATCATGATAGTTTCATCATTAATGGACCACTTGGGGGTCTCTTGGATGTATGTAGTAAGTTTATTAACCATATTATATAAAAATACAAAGAGACATTGTAAAAGTGAAACTAATTAACTTAAAGTTAATACTTAAAGATAAGGTTAATATAAGTACCCAAACCTGTCTAAATTATATTGGTTGAGTTGTTTTCGACCCATCCCCACCTTAACCTTTGAATAGTCAACTTTGGAGCCATTGGAAACCGATTATGAATTTATTATAAACTAATATCTCTAGCTTTTCCAAAGGTGCCCCTCACCCCTCTTATAAAAGGGCACTCCTCCTTCTCATTTATTCACACATTCAAAGCCTTTTGGTTCGGCCAAACTCTGCCCAATTACTCTCCCAACTTCCCTCACTACAACCTAGGGGCCTTAGTTTGATCAGAAAGCCAACCTAAGGATCCCTTTTGATCAAATCAAAAGGAAGAACCCGAAGAAGAGGTAATGATTTCACCACCCTTTTCTAAAGTTCATTTATTCTTCCACTTCTTCTTCCTTTGTTGTTACCATTCTAAAATAATAAATCCAGTATCATATATATACTGTGATGTTATTATAAATATGGTACAACCATATTCAGTATTCTATCCACCCTTTGAATAACATGTCACCATACGTGCGTACGTACGGCTTACCGTCTCCACGTCGTGGTGTAATTGTTATTCAATATAATATTATTTGGATGGGTATAATAATGATGTGTAACTCATGTAAATAATAAATATAACATGTTAATGATTATTTATATATGATATACCATCCATTTATATATTATTTTAATATCAAAAGAATGATATTGTCGCTCGTACGTACGTACGGACTACCGTCTCCACGAACGCGATGAGATTCATTCTCCATCGTATCCATTCAAGTATAATTATCATTTGATGATTTAAAAATGATGTTTAAGGACTTTATATAATTCTGGATATGAATAAGATACAACAAACATGGCTTATGTAACAAAACATATAAAAGAAAATGAGTAAGTTAACACCCGAAACGGCGATAATTCTAAGATATTATTAACAAATCAATGTTAAAAGATCATATATGATATCATATTAATATATATGATTATTGTATAATTTAATAACAATTATTTCACCATTATACAGGAGGTTAATCTACCCTAACCAAGGAAAAGTACAAGGTAAGGGATTTTCTTATCTCACTTTCAATTCCGTGAGATTTCCATTTTTCGCCACTAAATTATTGAAAGTAGTGTATTGTGTACTACCATTTGATATATATTCATGATTCTATTTATATTCATGTTATTCTGTAAATAATTTGGTGGTTATTAAATTTTGGCCATACGACTCAGTTGATTAACGTGGTAAGGGGTTTTCATCTCACTCCTTATTCCCGTGAGATTCATGCCATATTGCCACCATTACCTTTTGTGTGGTGTATGTACTGCCCATAATTATATTCTTTGTGTAATACACTCTAATTTATGTGTACTTACATATTCATTGTATGACACCTCTTTCATGGGTTGTATGTTTCATAAGTTACCAAATTGGTAAGGGTTATTTCACAATCTCTTCATTATCCGAGGTTGTTTATACGTAATAATCTACTGGGATTTCTTTATCATCCACATCCATGTTTCTTCGAAATGTATTTCAAAACATATTTATTATTTACAATAATATGGGTTAAAGTAATTTATACCCTTGTTTGAATTTTTATAATAGGTTTATAAAGGAATCTTTCCGTCGTTTTCAAAACAAGGTCCTTTTTAACCTTTTCGACAGAATTATGGTAAGAATGTTTTTTTAACTTATACGGCGGGTGCGGCTATTTTCCGCCGTTATAAAATCTTCAAAGCTTCCCTTACAAGCTTATAAGAATATTTTCAAAGAAAATGTTTTATTTTATATGGATCTTAAATGATTTCAAAATAAAAGGAGATATTTCTCTAAAAAGAGTTTTGATTTCATCTATGTCAACATCCTTTGATGGATTTTACGCTTATTTGAAGTTGATTTATTATGATACAAAACTTCTATATTGTATTGAAGGTTTTGTGATATGTTTGACTGTGGATGTGCTATTTTTATACCATTCATAGTTTATGGTTAAAGTATTGACATTTCGTATGCTAGTTCCAATAAGAATGTTTATGTTATATTTCAACCTTTACTTCATATGAATGTGTTGGAAAAGTATGTTCCAGGTTGGGGACTGGTTAAAGTAAGCCCTCCAGGTTGGGGACTGGTAAAATTAAGCCCTCCAAGTTAGGGACTGGTAAAAGTAAGCCCTCCAGTTTGGTCTCCGGTTATTAGAAGGACTCCGGGTTGGTGTCCGGTTATTAGAGGCACTCCGGGTTGGTGTCCGGTTATTAGAGGCACTCCGGGTTGGGTTCCGGTTACAGTTAGCCCCAAGGTCTTGGGACGAGGCCTTGACAAAGAAATTAAAGTTCAGCATTATGCATTCCATCATTATGAAAGTGGTTAGTGATTTTGCATGTGATTATTAGATTAGTAGAATATCCATGTGAATGAGTAAATGGCATTATTTCATTTTATTTATGCCATACAAAGTTGAAAGTTCAAGTTTGAAAGGCTTTTGTTTTAGTTATACATTTCCTTAAATGTTTATTCTTATTTATGAAAGTTTCCACTATATTGTTATCCTTACTGGGCATTTGAGCTCACCCCTTTTCTATGTTTTATTTTTCCCAGGAAGTGAAGAAGTAAATTATGAATGACCTGTAGGGATATTATGTGGGGATATGAGTGTGAATTATTGAGACATTATGTTGTTGTAGTAGTTTTTCATTTTGTGATGTAATGTAAAACTTATGAATATATCTAGTGTTTCCAAGGCTACTAAACCAATGGGTCTTTCGAGATTTGATCTTTCTTGTGATCATGCCAATGTTATGTAATAATGCACCGACTCTAGGTAACTAGGGTCGGGGCGTTACAGTTGGTATCAGAGGAAGTTTAGTACAAACCTTGGAAGCTAGATTTAGATAAACTCTGATTAGAGAACGTAGACCTAAGATGAACTTTGAGGATTAGTGTAGAAGAACGTCCTAGAATTTTGGTATTGTAGAGATTTTTTGAGTTTTCCGAGAAATACATCCCTGTCTGGATACGAGCAGGTAGAGGCGGCTCTGGCACAGATGTACCTAGAGGTAAAACCCGAAAACACCGCTTTAAGCTAGACTCGAACGGGAACTGGTGCACGACAACGGGCCTTGCTGCACTCTTGGTTACGACACTCCCGGAGGATATTCTTAGGATAATTCTCATTTTCTTTACAAACCATTATGAAGGGTTTATGAGTATATACATCCTCAAATGAGACATTTTTATGATTATGGATTATATCCATAAATAGTTCAATTTATGTTAAGTGTTTTATAAGTATGGGATTATGTATTTTGATTCATAAACTGATCTAGTGTATTCCATTGTTTAGAAATGGCGCCCAGTAAAAGGAATGAGAACTCCAGAAATGCACATGATCCAAAGAGAAGGAAGGATCATATCTTTCATGGTCTTAAGCTAGAATTTATAAGAGAAATAGTCTCCCATGTATTATCATCATATGAAGAAATAATATCATGTGTTGATAAGATAAGTAAAGAGTTTACTGAGTCCTATGGCTTTGAAGGGAAGCAAGAGAAGAAAAGGATGGAAGAGAGAAAGATGGATAAAGGGAAGAGGGAAAAGAAGAATTTTCCCATATGTGGTAACTGTGGAAAGAAACACCCTGGAACTTGCCTGAAAGGAATGAGAGTTTGTTATAAGTGTGGAAGAAAAGGGCACAAAGTACGTGACTGCAAGGGTAAGAAAATGGTTTCAAATGTACAATGCTTCATTTGCAAGGAGTTTGGACACTACGCGAACCTATGTCCCAGTCATCATACTATGCCGCAAATGATGCTATTGGATAATAATCAAGTTATGATACTACCACAGATGAAGAGGAATGATTAGAGTTCTTATGTTGATTATGTCAATTGAGTGTTGTATCAACAATGTACTTGATATAATAATTATGGAGTATATAAGGATTGTACTGCAGTACTATTTCATTAAGGACTTGAGATTGTGTGGAACAAACAAAGGTGACTCAACAGCAGGATAAATTTTTGGAAAATATATGGTTGAGAGAATGATAAACCATAATATAGTTCTGATGCCGAGTTAGTGATTTTGGAATAATACATGATTGTTTTGGATAAATTATATTGGATATTCTTGACTACCTTGGAACTGATTAATGATCTGTATATTCCATTATTGTTGGGGTTTAAAACATTTTTGGATTGATGAGGTATATCCAGCATTATATATGGAATAAGGGAGCATGAATGTAATCAATAAGGAATATGGTAATTCAGGATGTTTTAGTGTATTAAAAGAATACATGATGAAGGTATTAATATGCTATTACGTGGTAAAAAGGATCTACATTATGTTTAACTTCCTTATAAATGTTGGACTGTGAGATTGGTCAGAAATATTTTGGATAAATTCTAGTTTGAGATTAATTTTGGATTGCCATAAAAGGACAACCCGGAGGTCGGGCGACAACCCGTCGCGTCCGGCAAGGCCGCGAGACTTGAACCCGCAACCGAAGGGCGACAAGGGTGTATCACCTACCACTGGCCCAAGAGATGTCCTGGATTAAATAATGTAGTTTTTTTTAAAAGATCTGGTAGATTAATTATAAATTCGTTTATTTTGGAACCCTGTACGAATAGTATAAATAGAATTTTTTTACGAGTGAAAGATGAGTTTGTGGTAGAAATTTATTAGTGGACAAAACTCTAATTATAAAGTATGTATATCTCCTTATGATCTTATCCAATCTCATAAATAAATTCCTCAACATTAAGAAAAGGAACTTAGAACAAAAATGTTGTCCTAGATGGTACCTTAAATCATCACTAATTTATGGCTTTGGGATTGTTGGTCTTTTCATAGCCATGTTCTCTACCACTCTCCATCAGATAATTGATGGTTAGATTTCTCTTCCATATCCATATTTTTCTATAGGGAACCCTAGTATGTGTTATTTTCGGTAATATTCATACTTTCCACTCTTTATTTTAAATAGAGGCCTCATTAATTCATTTTTCGATGTGGGATTTCAACTAATATATTTTCAAACGTCAAAAATGTGTTATCCTAATACCCTATATTTTATTGAACCGATGGTATTTCAAATCATCATAGATTGATGAGTTTAAGGACCTCAATTTTATACTTGTTTGTGATTGATGACCTCAATCACTACCTATAAATATTTACGTTTTTCCTCCAATTATATGTCTCTAATTGCCACCAATGTTCTCCTAATCGAGATCATAATTTGATGGTGACCCTTTCATTTCTCTTTTCCTCATATTAAGACTAAATTTTAGTAACCCAATTTCCGATGTGGGTTTTCCCACAAATATATTTTCTATTTTAAACCTTTTATTTTCTAAGAACAATTTCAAATTGCGAGGACGCAATTTATTGAAGGAGGGGAGAATGTAACACCCCAAGATTTCATAGTGTGTTATTTCTTCAAAATAATTCAATAACTTGCACTACACGCAACACCGAGTTCAATCACACCATGACTTACAAAAAAAAATAAGCCATTCAAAAGAGGTTATGAATAGTATTATCTAAATTTTAAACTTTATATAATCCTTATAATTTTAGAATCCATATTATGAGTTTCTTAGATATAATGCAAGAACAAATTCATTTTCAGTATTGCACTTTTATCAAATTTTAATAGTGAACCCTTTTTAAATACAATATTTTAAGCTTTTTGACTAAATGGGGACATCAAAAAATTTAAAATGAAACATCTCAAGCTTCCACGGTACGCTTTCCTTTGAATAATACAATAGCGTGTGTTGTACGCAACACCGAGTTCTAACAACCAATCAAACTAGCCGTTATGAATAGTAATACATACTTTTTAAAATTATATATATTTTATATTTCAAAATGGACTTCATTTTTGGATTCGGAATATCTAATTTAGCCAAAGGTGAAATTTTGGTACTTTTCGGATAACTTTTATATTTTGATGAATAGTGAAAATTACTAAATTTTAATTAAAAACAACTTTTTTAATCAAAATAATTAATAGTGATAAATTATGAATTTTAGTAGTTTTAAAGTATATTTAGAATATATTTTTACCATTTAATATAATTTTGTTCATTGGACATAATTTTACAATTAAACCGAACATAAACAAGTGTCAATCTTTTGATAGTTATTGTCTCTTAAAAACACGCTTTTTGTTTTGACAGCGGGAATTAATTTTAAATTAATTTCTGCCACTTCTGTGTTTTGAATTTAGGAAAATGGATTCCATATTTGGAATCAGGATGTTCAAATTGTGTAAATAGGTAACTTTTATTTTTAGACATTTTGAATAATTACTGCGGTAAATATTTTATTTACCATGGTTAAGGGTAAATCCGGTAAATAAGGGTTAAAAAATAATATTATAATAATACTAAATTACCCTAAAACGTGTCTTAACCCTATTGGTTGATACATGGTTGACCATGGGCATCTTTGGGTTTATTTTGGGACCCCATGGATCCACTTGTAAGTGATAATGACACTTTATTTTAATTAAGTTAAAATGAATACAAAAATGACACAAGCATATATCTTTTAGAAAAACAATTGTTACATAGGGTTATATATGTTGGATTTTAGATTATAAATATTCATTAGAAAGATAAAACGATTTCCTACATAATGATATTTTATTTATAATTTTTAGACCTTAAATAATTTATTTTATTTATGACACAATGATGATGCAGTAATTACTATAATAGTAAAAAATTAAAATAATTGATATTATAAATACTAAAATAAATATAATATGAAACTTTTAATGCATTAAACTAATTTTCTAGGATAATATGATATATTAGGATTGATTTAATTGACTTTTTTCGAAGTAATAAACCTGTTATGAGTTTCATAAAAATCAACTACTGAATAGTGTCAAAATTGACATAAAAGAGTTCTTAAAACAAATATTATATTATTAATTGATATTAAATTCCTAAAAATCTAAGGTTCGGAAAAGAGACTTATATCATGATAGGTTCATCATTAATGGACCACTTGGGGGTCGCTTGGATGTATTTAGTAAGTTTATTAACCATATTATATAAAAATACAAAGAGACATTGTAAAAGTGAAACTAATTAACTTAAAGTTAATACTTAAAGATAAGGTTAATATAAGTACCCAAACCTGTCTAAATTCTATTGGTTGAGTTTTTTTCGACCCATCCCCACCTTAACCTTTGAATAGTCAACTTTGGAGCCATTGGAAACCAATTATGAATTTATTATAAACTAATATCTCTAGCTTTTCCAAAGGTGCCCCTCACCCCTCTTATAAAAGGGCACTCTTCCTTCTCATTTATTCACACCTTCAAAGCCTTTTGGTTCGGACAAACTCTGCCCAATTACTCTCCCAACTTCCCTCAATACAACCTAGGGGCCTTAGTTTGATCAGAAAGCCAACCTAAGGAGCCCTTTTGATCAAATCAAAAGGAAGAACCCGAAGAAGAGGTAATGATTTCACCACCCTTTTCTAAAGTTCATTTCTTCTTCCACTTCTTCTTCCTTTGTTGTTACCATTCTAAAATAATAAATCCAGTATCATATATATACTGTGATGTTATTATAAATATGGTACAACCATATTCAGTATTCTATCCACCCTTTGAATAACATGTCACCATACGTGCGTACGTACGGCTTACCGTCTCCACGTCGTGGTGTAATTGTTATTCAATATAATATTATTTGGATGGGTATAATAATGATGTGTAACTCATGTAAATAATAAATATAACATGTTAATGATTCTGTATATATGATATACCATCCATTTATATATTATTTTAATATCAAAAGAATGATATTGTCGCTCGTACGTACGTACGGACTACCGTCTCCATGAACGCGATGAGATTCATTCTCCATCGTATCCATTCAAGTATAATTATCATTTGATGATTTAAAAATGATGTTTAAGGACTTTATATAATTCTGGATATGAATAAGATACAACAAACATGGCTTATGTAACAAAACATATAAAAGAAAATGAGTAAGTTAACACCCGAAACGACGATAATTCTAAGATATTATTAACAAATCAATGTTAAAAGATCATATATGATATCATATTAATATATATGATTCTTGTATAATTTAATAACAATTATTTCACCATTATACAGGAGGTTAACCTACCCCAACCAAGGAAAAGTACAAGGTAAGGGATTTTCTTATCTCACTTTCAATTCCGTGAGATTTCCATTTTTCACCACTAAATTATTGAAAGTGGTGTATTGTGTACTGCCATTTGATATATATTCATGATTCTATTTATATTCATGTTATTCTGTAAATAATTTGGTGGTTATTAACTTTTGGCCATACGACTCAGTTGATTAACGTGGTAAGGGGTTTTCATCTCACTCCTTATTCCCGTGAGATTCATGCCATATTGCCACCATTACCTTTTGTGTGGTGTATGTACTGCCCATAATTATATTCTTTGTGTAATACACTCTAATTTATGTGTACTTACATATTCATTGTATGACACCTCTTTCATGGGTTGTATGTTTCATAAGTTACCAAATTGGTAAGGGTTATTTCACAATCTCTTCATTATCTGAGGTTGTTTATACGTAATAATCTACTGGGATTTCTTTATCATCCACATCCATGTTTCTTCGAAATGTATTTCAAAACATATTTATTATTTACAAGAATATGGGTTAAAGTCATTTATACCCTTGTTTGACTTTTTATAAGAGGTTTATAAAGGAATCTTTCCGTCGTTTTCAAAACAAGGTCCTTTTTAACCTTTTCGACAGAATTATGGTAAGAATGTTTTTTTTAACTTATACGGCGGGTGCGGCTATTTTCCGCCGTTATAAAATCTTCAAAGCTTCCCTTACAAGATTATAAGAATATTTTCAAAGAAAATGTTTTATTTTATATGGATCTTAAATGATTTCAAAATAAAAGGAGATATTTCTCTAAAAAGAGTTTTGATTTCATCTATGTCAACATCCTTTGATGGATTTTACGCTTATTTGAAGTTGATTTATTATGATACAAAACTTCTATATTGTATTGAAGGTTTTGTGATATGTTTGACTGTGGATGTGCTATTTTTATACCATTCATAGTTTATGGTTAAAGTATTGACATTTCGTATGCTAGTTCCAATAAGAATGTTTATGTTATATTTCAACCTTTACTTCATATGAATGTGTTGGAAAAGTATGTTCCAGGTTGGGGACTGCTTAAAGTAAGCCCTCCAGGTTGGGGACTGGTAAAAGTAAGCCCTCCAGGTTAGGGACTGGTAAAAGTAAGCCCTCCGGTTTGGTCTCCGGTTATTAGAAGGACTCCGGGTTGGTGTCCGGTTATTAGAGGCACTCCGGGTTGGTGTCCGGTTATTAGAGGCACTCCGGGTTGGGTTCCGGTTACAGTTAGCCCCAAGGTCTTGGGATGAGGCCTTGACAAAGAAATTAAAGTTCAGCATTATGCATTCCATCATTATGAAAGTGGTTAGTGATTTTGCATGTGATTATTCGATTAGTAGAATATCCATGTGAATGAGTAAATGGCATTATTTCATTTTATTTATGCCATACAAAGTTGAAAGTTCAAGTTTGAAAGGCTTTTGTTTTAGTTATACATTGCCTTAAATGTTTATTCTTATTTATGAAAGTTTCCACTATATTTTTATCCTTACTGGTCATTTGAGCTCACCCCTTTTCTATGTTTTATTTTTCCCAGGAAGTGAAGAAGTAAATTATGAATGACCTGTAGGGATATTATGTGGGGATATGAGTGTGAATTATGGAGACATTATGTTGTTGTAGTAGTTTTTCATTTTGTGATGTAATGTAAAACTTATGAATATATCTAGTGTTTCCAAGGCTACTAAACCAATCGGTCTTTCGAGATTTGATCTTTCTTGTGATCATGCCAATGCTATGTAATAATGCACCGACTCTGGATAACTAGGGTCGGGGCGTTACAATTTTTATGAGTAATATTTTGTTTTTTATATATCATCAAAGGAATCTTTCACTACATACTAGCTTGGCTTACTTTACACGCAATCGCGACCTTCCTCGATAGCTTGCGTCGTACGCAATACCGAGTTTCACTAAACAACGATATGCTATTAAAATATTATTAAAACTAGCCGTTATGAATAGTAATAACCACTTTTTGAAATTTTATAAATTTTATATTTTAAAATGGACTTCATTTTTGGATTCGGAATACCGAAATTATCCTAGGGTGAAATTTTGGTATTTTTCTGAAAACTTTCAATTTTTGATGAATAGTGAAACCACTAAGTGGTAGGTTAAAAACTGAATTTTGCATAAAACTTAATTTTACCGCTTCTGTGAATGGAATATCGAAAATCCGACAGACACGGTTGATATCAGTAAGTAAACTGTGGTTCAATGAGATAAAAATAATTTTTTGGTGAATAGTAACTTTTTACTTTTTTTACCGCGGTTAATAGTAAATAGGGTAACTAAGGGTAAATATGATATTACTATTACCCTAACACATGTCCTAATTCTATTGGATAAGTGTAATTCTACCAAAAACAACCTTATGAATAAAATATTACCATTTAGGCCCACTTGGATTAGATTAGGACATTTATTATTAATTTATTTAAAGAAGGGTTAAAATAGTTAAAATCAAAGTTTAATAAGTAAATCATTTTTAATATGGGGTTATACATAAGATAAATTCGACTATAAATATTAATTAGAAAGCTAAAAAGATTTCCTACATAATTGTATTTTATTTGTAATTTTTAGACATTAAATAATTTAATTTATTTATTACACAATGATGATGCAGTAATTATCTTATTGATGAAATATTGACATAATTGATGTTATAAACACCAAAATAAATGTAATTTGAGACTTTTTATGAATTACACTAATTTTATAGGTTACTATGATATATTAATGTTGATTTAATCAACTTGGTTCGAACATATAATTCTGTTATGACTTTCACAAAAATCATATATCAAATAGTTTCAAAATTGACACAAAATAGTTTTTAAATCAAATATTATATTATTAATTGTTATTTTATTCCCAAAAATCTGAGGTTCGGCCAAATGACTTAGATAAGGATATATATATTAATAATAAACAATTTTGGGTTCGTTTGGCATGTTATAGTAAGTGTATTAACCATATAGTGAAAGAAAACAAAAAGACACGGTAAAAGTTAAATTATTTAACTTAGAGTTAAATCTAATTGATAAGGTTAAAATAATTCCCTAAACTTGTCTAAATCCTATTGGTTGATAGGATTTAGACCCATCCCCACTTTATCTTCGAAATAAGACCCTTTGAAACCATTATAAACCGATTTTGACTTTAATATAAAATAATATTTTGAGATATTCCTAAGGTGCCCCTCTCCTCCCTTATAAAAGGGCACCTCCTCCCCCTCCTCCTCACACCAATTTGAGAACTCAAGCTCGGCCAACCCCGGACATCTTCTCCTCTCCACTTCCCTAGAATAATCCTAGAGGTCCTGGTCTTCTTCAAAGACCAATCTTAGTTCCCTAAGTGGAGGATTCAAAGAGGCGTTCCAAAGAAGAGGTAATATCCATTACCGATCTTTTCAATTTCTTTCTTCTTCAACTTCTTCTTCTTTAGTTGTTTCATGATAAAGTAATAACATAAGTATTACTTACATACTGATATGTTATTATAAATATGAAACAACCCTAATTCACCTTCTATCCATCCTACGGAAAAATGAAATCACCGCGCGTGCGTACGTACGGAATACCGTCTCCACGCCGTGCTGTAATCTATTTTCCACCATCACTTTACAAGGATGGGTATAATGGTGTAATGAGTAACTATTTATGATTATTATAAAGTAATATTGATACTGAAATAACATATATATACTCCAATACAGTTCCACGATCATAGGAACGATATCATCACTCGTGCGTACGTACGGAATACCGTCTCCACGATGTGATGCGACTCGTTCTACATGATCATCATTACATAGTAATTATATAAATGAGTTGAATGAATAAATATGATATATGTTACACTAATACCATTCTGGATATAAGGTATCTATAACCTTAAAAGAATAATAAGAATGTATTCGGCAAAACATGCATAAGAACAAAAGGCAATAAAGACCCGAGTAACAAGTAACAATGAAATATTACTATCAAGAAGCTAAGAATATGACCATATATGATATCATATAAATATGTATGATTCTGGAATAAGTCAATAACATTATTTAAACCATTATACAGGAGCTTCGGACACGTACAAAGCAAATCGGACCTAAGGTAAGGGAAATATCACAATCTCACTTTTATCTGAGATTGTTTTTACTTTGGTAATTACTGGGGTGTATTTTATCATCCACATCCATGTTCCCTCAATATGTAATATTATTTCCATCCTTCTACAATAGTTTATATCCAATTTTACCCTTCGGTGAGTTTTTAGTAAAAGATATGAAAGGAATCTTTTGTCGTTTTTCGTACGAGGTACTTTTTTGACTTTTCCGACAAAAGTATGAGAAGAATGTTTTTTTAACTTATACGGCATGAATGGATTTTTAAAACATTATTTCCAAGAAACTTCCTTTACAAGTTTTCAAGTTTATTTTTAATCAACTTCTTTTATTTTAAAGTCGTATGACATGTTATGAAAGGAAAAATGTTTTTGAAGTAGAAAGGATATTTTCCTCAAGAATGGAGTTCAAGTATTTTATCAAAATTATTTTCCATCTAAGATAATAAAAGGGTTCTGTTTTTATCCCTATTATTACATTGGTTTGATTATGTTGTGATGGAAATATTTTTATGAATTCCTTTATCTTATATGAATTGTTTTATGATGTCATGTTGTTTAAGAATCCCATTTTTATTACATGGGTTACACTATGATGTATGGTTTATGATTATGTGGCACACATAAGAAAGGATTCATTATAAGATGGGTGGGACCTATATCTCCCTCCAATGCATTGGGTAAAGATTTTATATCTCATGAGATAAACATGGCTGGAACGGTAGGTTATACCGGTTCAGTAAAACAGGACTGGAACGAGGGTGACTCGGTTCAGAAAGGGACTTTGTCCACTAAGATAGTCTTGGCAATGAGTCATGACTAACAAGAAATGATTTTCCATGATTATGTGTGCATACCACAAAGTTTCAAGTTTTATGTTATGATTATGGGGATCTCATTTTCACTTCTATGATTTATTCCATGTTAAGATATTATGATCTCTTTTGCAGGTTTTGATTTTCAAAAAGATATGATATGATTTTTATTTCCTTTATTTGCTCTTGCTGAGCATTTGAGCTCACCCTTTTATGTTTTCTTTTCCCCAGGTCAGGAAGATGGATATTAAGTAGAATATGCTAAAAGGGACCCTAGATATGATGAAATAAATGGGAGACACTGTAGTAGATTTATGAACCAGTTGTTTATGTTTCCCAGTTTCTAAAGACACTATACCTATACGGTCCTTTGTGGTTTTGTCATATGTTGTAATAAGTGTGCTTCAATTTTGAAGTATTAACAATGTATGTAAAGTATGGGTCGTTATAATACATACAACTTAGAAGCCAAAGAAGACAAAAAATGTCATAACATCTTTCAGTAATGATAATTTACAACCAAGTTATACAATTTTTAAAACCACATTTTAAACCTAGTTTTTTGAATTGAAATAAATATAATTAAATGAAACAAAACCAAACAATACTAAAATAGACATATCATTCCAAACTAAAACAAAATTAAAGTAATTACATTAGTACCAACCTGAGAAACTCACTTCAAGGTAAATTTAATGAACTCTGAATATATATGGTTTCTTTTATATATTACCCTCCATTACCTTAGGTTCAACATAATCTCTCACAATGGGACAATTTGTGTCATCAAATATAATATTTTGGCTAACACCGATGGGGGCATCAATGGTGACAATTTCATCCCTAGAATCATGAAAAATATGTCTTGGGATTACTTCATTAATGACACCGTAATAATGTTTCAGATGATCTTTCACATAAAACACTTGTTTTACCATTGATGCCAAAATGTATGGTTCATCGGTATGTAGGAATCAACTCATGTCAATAACTCTAAATCCACAATCATCAATAAATGTACCATGTCACGTCATTGAATCAAACCATTTACATTTCATCATAGTGACTTGACCTTGAGAGTAGTAATCCAATAACAATATTTTCTCAACCAGTCCATAATAATACACATCTTCATATCGAGGTCGACTATCTGATGCACTGGAATAACAATACATTCTAGCAGTTAACATAATGCCATCATGATGTGTTCTCATTTTCACCACTTTATCAGTTATAACAAATTTATATCCATTGATTATTAAAGATTTGCAGTCACGAACCAAAGAATTGGGACCAAAAGCCAATGCTCTTAATTCTTGAGAAATGAAGTCAGCAGGTAAACTCAATACCTAGAATACATATGAGTAATATAATCAAATATATATATATCTATATTTTAAGGTATATAATATAATGGTCATACCTTTGATTTCAACCAAGATGGGAACTCTTGGCTATGCATAGCCTCTCTCCTTCTCAACAGCAAAGACTGATGAGCTATACTTATAATTTGTGTATGTTCTCTACATAAAATGACAATAAAAGTATAAGGTATATGTGATATGATATCGTATGATATAACATATATATATATTCAAATTACTTACTTGATATAGGTATTGAAAAAACCACAATTAAACAAGACTGTACGATGTGCCATATTCCGCTCTTCAAAGCTCAATGTAACCAATGTATATGACCCGACAATTCCACCTGTTTGGGGAATATATGGAAACGAGGGATGAATTTCCTCATAATTCTCATCTTCATTTCTCATTGTTAGATTATGTATTGTGCTCACATTAGACAAATACATTGAACAAAAATCCATAAATTCTTGGGCCAGATAACTCCTCACAATGGAACCTTTAGGATAATTCTTATTTCAGACATATGATTTCAAAGTGCACATATTTCTTTCAGTGGGATACATCCACCTAAAAGAGACTGGTCCCCCAAGAAGTGTCTCAGTTAGAAGATGAACTGTTAAATGCAGCATGCAAGTGAAAAAGGATAGAGGAATTTTTTTTTCCAACTCACACAGAATTAACGGAGCCTCTTGCTGCATTTTTATCAAAAATGATTTGGATAAACTTTTAGCACAAAGGTCTCTAAAAAAATGACACAGCTGAATCACTGACACCCTTAAATTATTGGATAGAAAATTCAAAATTTCTATTGGAATCAATTCATGAATAAGGATGTGATAATCATGAGTTTTGAGGGATTTCAATTTAAAATGTCTTCTGTTGACTCGTTTAGATATGTTGCTGGAATAGCCATATGGAACCTTGATATTCTCCAATATTTCCAGAAATTGAACTTTCTCTGCCGGTGTCATCTCATAAGAAGCATAGGGAACTTTCCATTTGTTTTCACTGATACAAACAGGATGTAGTTATGGTCGAATACCCCAATCTAATAAATCCTGACGAGATCGGAAGTCATCTTTGGTCTTCCCCTTAATATTCAAAATAGTTGCAAGAAAAATTTCACATATATTTTTCTCAATATGCATTACATCTAAACAATTATGTAACAAATTAGTATACCAATATGGAAACACAAAAAAATACTTCTCTTTTTCCAATTGTAAGTGACTTCAGTATCAGTATTCTTCCTCTTTCAAGATTTCAACTGACCTTTCCCTAATGAAAAGCTGAAATCTTTCAACTCATCAAGCACATCACTTCCTGACATACGTTGAGGTAGTTCTTCAATGTCAACATTAGTATCAAACCTCTGAAGATTCTTCCTGTATTGATGATTCATTGGCAAGAATCAGCGATGCCCCATGAAACTGAAACTACGACGATATTTAATCCTTCTCGATCGTGTATTCTTCATACAAACAAGACATGATATTTTTCCCTTCTTGATCCACCTAGACATCATTGCATAGGCAGGGAAATCATTTATAGTCCATAGAAGGGAAACACACATCTGAAACGTATTCTTTTAAGAAGCATCAAATGTCTGTACACCTAAATACCAAAGTTGTTTCAACTCTTTTATTAAAGGCTACAAGTAGACATCTATATCATTACCAGGATCTGAAGATCCAGATATCAATATACTCATGAAAGTGAAAGGTTTTTTCATACACATCCACAGAGGGATATTATAAACATGAATAAAAACCGGCCACGTGCTATGAGCAATAATCATCTGACCAAATAGATTAAAACCATCACATGATAGGCCTAATATGACATTACGCACCTCAACTGAAAAATCAGGATGTTGTGCATCAAATGTACGCCATGATAATCCATATGCAGGATGAACCAGCTCATCATTACCTTTAATTCTCTCAACATCGTGCCATCACATATTGACTAAGATTTCTGGAGACATGAATAGATTTTGAAGTCTGGGAATCAATGGAAAGTGCCACATGAATTTCTATGGCACACGAGATGGTGTTCCATCTGCATTTGTCTTCCATCGAGATATACCACATTATTTACAGTCATTACGGTCAGCTATTTCCTCCAAATATAAACTACAATCTTTCGGTCAAGCATGGACTTTATTAGTAGAAAATCCAAGCTACTTAATTAACTTCCATGCCATGTAATGATTTGAGGGAATATCTACACCATCAGGATGCAAGTCCTTCAAGAATGTAAGAATATAATAAATGGTGGTATTAGAAATCCCATACATGGGTTTTCCATGATATAACCACATTAAAAATTCCAACTTGTTTATTTTATTACATTCTTGATATACTGGAGTTCTGGCATCATCCAATAAAATTTTCACTCTCTCAACATCATCGTCTTCAATATTTTCCTCATGTGTACTGATATCATTGTCTTCTTGCACCGGCATGCTATCTCTCTCAAAATGATGCACATATGGAAACCGATCAAATATCAAATTCTCCATGTCAATTTATTCATTTCATTTATGAACAGTCGAAGATTGACTTGTCTCTCCATGGTGAAACCCAAAATTACAGTTTGCTTGAAATCCAAATTTCATTAAATGGTAACTAACTTCTTCTCGTCTTAACCATGGTCTTCCAACACAATTATAGCAGGGACACTATATACAACCTCCATATGATGCATTGTTAATGCAAAATCTAAAAAATTCTCCAAATTACTTTGAAACTCGGTTAAAATCCGATCAGTACGATACATTCAACTTCTATCCATTCTAAAACAAGAAAAAAATTATCATTCAATCAACAATGTAAATCATATTTAAAAAATTCATTACAATCAATTTTATTATTAAATTAATCAAAGCATATTAGTAGCTAGAAAAACATATTTAATGACAAGAGGAGTCCATGATTGAATAAGTAGGAAAAAAGAAAAAAGGTCTACCTTGAGATGTAAACTAAAGAAAAAAGTTAAAAAAGACACTCCCATGTGGTCATTGATGGGGAATAAAAAAGAAAATTTCAATGTAAACACTCCTTTATAGATATAGAGGCATTATACACATGGGAAGAAAATTTTATTTTAATAATATGAATTTATAATTTTATAGATTATTTTGTAGGGGTTATTTGATGTGGAATAAAACATTCAATGAAAATAGAGTAGTTATAACTTTATTTTTTTTGAATTAATATTGAAAAAATGTTTCAAGGTATCCTACAAATTTTTTACAACATGATGCTTACAAGATATAATTTTTATGGATTCTATTGGAAATTTAGAATATTTTTCATATGGAAAAGATATGTTTTTTAAAATATACATCATGATATACTTGGGAGTATTGAGAATCAATGTTTTGGGGTTTCAACCCATTTAAAGTAATAAAAGTTAGAAACGTATTGTAAATTATATATAGAAATAACATAACATGTTTGATATTCTTTAATAATTCTATGGAAGGTGTGACCATCCTATTCATGATGAAAATGAATGCCTCATCAATATACCATCCTAAAAATATTTGAGTTTTAATACTCAAAATCATCAAAAGAAGAATAGAAAATTGAAGGAGAAAGATTTAGTTGTTGAAGTTTCAGCCAAAATATCCAAAGGGGAAAGTCCATGGATCTTGGATAGTGGATGTTCTTCTCACATGAGCTTTTTGGGTTTTGAAAATTCTCAAAACAAACCACAAGACCAATTTATGTATCTCAATGGGTGTATAGGCCATTATGCCTTGGGTTAGTCCATAAGGCTATAATCCCCTATCAACTATCTCAGGTCATACTACAATGTCATCATTCTCCACTTCCAGACTCCATTAATGTCTCAAGGCCTTCATTCCCTTCCATTTTTCATTCAAGACCCCACCATATTCATCATGAATCACATCTCAAATTCTCCCCCTATATAGGATTAATTAATTCATGAAGGACCCACTTTTAACTTTGATACAAGATAGTATAAGTCTACTATCCATACACATATATATATACCCAAGTCATAGTAAGGAAACTTTTTATCTATATAGAGGCATAAGAATATCATTTTAAAATAATTATCATGGTCTGTACACACACGCATGAGTATTTCATATCATACATTTTTATATAATTGTCATAACATGGTAAGAACTTCTTGCATTCAACATATTGAAGCCCAACATCAATGTTCACCACTTGAATCAATATCACAAACCAAAGATCCATGGAAGCATCCCCAAATCACTACATGAGTATTCAAGGGTTATGATATATGATGAAGAACATGTTATGGGTTGGGATCATTTGAGACCTATCCATCAAGATACTAAAAAATTAAGAGATCTAGATGGATCTGAGAATGATCAAGAAAAACCATCTTTCCATATTTATTTTCTATGTAAATCTAGAAAGGATCACATTGGATATCATTGTAAATCCTAAACCTGGATAATAAATCCAAGATTTAGTTCCTTTACAAGGATAGTAAATAATATCTAGCAATAATAATAATAACAAAAAACAAATGATAAATTATATTTAAATCTCAAGGATTGATATCTCTATATCAAATATAATTCCTCTCTGAAAAGAATTAATTCACCATGAAGTCTCATTAGAGTCCCTTGGTTTGATTACCCTGAGTTTAGGAGGAATAATTACTGTCTTTAGGGTGTTTTTGTGTCAAAATAATAATTTTCAAATGATTAAATTCTATGTAAATTGTTTGGTTGCTTGTCTTAAAAAATCATGCTCTAACCATGGGAAGTTAACTACCTATTCAAGTCACCTACATGGTTTGGACACATGGTTTTGTAAACTCTCTGACAATCATGATGTTGATTCTCTTTAGAGTTACATAGTTACCATGGAATTGTTTTCATGTTAGCTCTAAAAGTACCCCAACCATATATCAACCACTACTCCTCTCCAATAGGCTTCATAGTTACATTGGGGGACTACACTATTCCCTCTAACCATTATCACCATTAAATTATTCTAACCTCCCCCCCCCAATCTCCCAAAATCTACCCAATACATCACCCAATATATGTAATAACTCAAATAAACTCTTAATAAAGGCTAAAAATAAGGTATAATGCACCTAGAAAGTGAGTGGTTGTTCCAATATCCCCCTCTAATGAATTGTTGACCTTAATATGTGTCTCTAGAGGTCCAAATCTAACAAGTAGGTCTAGTAATACTGAACATATGATTCCTTATCCCATTTATCTTCTTTAATATGTATGTTCTTCCATAAAACCTTAACAAGAGGCTTAATCTTCCTTAATAGTTCCTTTATTCATCGATCTACAATCCATATTGGACCTTTCTCAAATGAATTATTTACCCCCAACACAACATTCTCAATATCAATTACATTTGAAGGATAATTATTTAAATTTATAAGTAGGAACTCATAGGAAACATCATATATAATATAAAACTGATGAATTTGATGATACCCGGAGGAGAGGGAGCCGAGAGGGGGGAGAGGGGACGTCGCCCAAGCTGGGGGCAGTGTGGCGAAGTCCTAGATGTTGAGGCAGAGGTGAAGTCTGGGAGGTCCAGGTCGAGAGTGGAGGCGGAGGCCGGGAGGTAGGGTTGAAGTGGGGGGAGCGCGGCGGAGCTGGGAGGTAGGGTTGAAGTGGGGGGAGCGCGGAGAAGCCGGGATGCGGAGCTGGGAGGTGGAGCCGGGAGGTAGGGTTGAAGTGGGGGGAGCGTGACAGAGGGTTGAAGTGAGGGGAGCGCGATGGAGCCCGATAGTTAGGGGATGAATACCCACGGTTTTAATAAAACCGTGGGTATAGATGGTTAAAAATCATCTATCCCCACGGTTCTTTAAACCGTGGGCATAGATGCATGGGGATAAACCCCATTTTTAGTAGTGGGACCATGCACTGAAGGCCCTCTGATGGAAGCTGGAATGGAATCATTCATGTGAATGATGAACCAACTGACTCAAGTTATGAGTAATAACTTGAATCAAGCTGAGAGGACGATCTCACCATAAAGGAAAAAACATTCTTTTGAGTCCTTTATGTGCCAATAACCACCAACCTTCAGTGGATCAACTGACCCATTGATTTCTGAAAAATGGATCAACTCTATAGAGAAGATCTTTTTTGTGCTATGTTGTTCAGAGTAAGATAAGGTCACCCTAGCTGTCTATTGCTTAGAGGGAGAAGCTGATCAGTGGTGAGAACTGATCAAAAACCCAAGGAAAAGAGTGGAAGTTGAATCTATGGAGTGGGAATAGTTCATAGGGATCTTTTTCAGTAAGTATTTCCCTCGTTCCATGAGAACAAGAATAGAGAAGGAGTTTCTCTAGTTGAAGTGAAAAAGGAGAATGAATATATGGGAAGCTATGAGATGAACTTCACAAGGCTTTCACGATATACCTCTATCTTTCTCATGGATCCAAATGGTAAGGTTTATAGATTCTTCAATGGACTGAGACCTCATCTGTGGAAGAATCTAGCCAACCGATACTATGATAGCTATAAGGAGATAGTGCAGAGTGTGATGAAAGTAGAGCTAGAGTTTGGTGAGATGCAGTGGTCTCATAAATCAAATGACAATAAGAGATCATTGGATCCAAGCTTAGGGAGGGGCTTCGATCAAGGAAGAGGAGGCAAACAAGTACAACTTCCCACATGTAATAAATGTGGGAAGAAGCATTTGGGGAACTACCTGCTCGAGAGTGGGAAGTGCTATAAGTGTGGTAGATATAGACACATTGCGAGGAATTGTCATGGTGAGGTGAAACCTCAAATTCCAAACAAAAATGACAAGGGGAAGATGGTATAGGCCCTACCTGATGTCCAGTGCTTCAAGTGTGGACAACATGGGCACTTTTCCAATCACTGTCCAAATCTGAGGGCAGATGAGGGGAACCACCATCAGCCTTAGAAAAGGCCAAGGGATCAAGGCCGTGATTTTTCTATCATGACAGCTGAAGTTGAAGCTCCAAATGATGTAGTAGCAGGTACTCATGCTGTCCTCTCAAAGCTAGAAAATACTTTGTTTGATTTTAGTTCTAAGCATTCCTTTATTTCCTCCAAGTTAGCAAAGAATTTAGAATCAACCCCTGATTTTCTAAAAGTAGAGTTATCAGTAAAGACTCCTGGTGGGACTATCCAAGCATCACCAGTGTTTAGAAACTCTAGTATTTACTTTAGTAAGCACACTCTTATCGCAAATCTAGTATTCATTCCCATGTTGGAATTCGACATTATACTAGGGATGGACTGGAACTCAAAGTATAATGCTAAGATCAATTTCATAAGCAAGGAAATATCAGTAGTCTTGAATAGAAAACCTATAGTTATCTTTCAAGGAGAGATATCTCAACCTGATCTTTTTCTAAAAGAACCCCCTATATCCTTATTTATGGAGTTTATTGGTGAATAAGGAGAAGGAGATGAGAGTTTAAGGATATAAAGTGTCCCCATCATCCAAGAATATATTGATGTATTTCCTGAGGAGTTTACTAGACCTCCCCCTGAAAGAGAGGTAGAGTTCTATATTGAGCACGTACCTGGATCTCATCCAATATCAAAGACCCCATATAGGATGGAAAATGTAAAGATGGAGGAATTAAAGAAACAACTCCAAGATCTTTTGGAGAAGGGGTTTATCCGACCAAGTGTGTCTCCTTGGGAAGCACCAGTTCTCTTTGTGAAGAATAAATATAGATCGATGTGGCTATTCATTGATTATAGAGAACTGAATGTGATCACAGTGAAGAAAAAATACCCTCTTACAAGAATTGATGACTTATTTGACCAACTTCGTGGGGCTCAATTATTCTCTAAGATTGATTTTTGATCTGGTTATAATCAATTGAGGGTGAAGAAATAAGATATTCCAAAAACTGCCTTCCGATCAAGATATGGGCATTATGAGTTTGTTGTTATGCCCTTTGGACTGACTAATGCACCTGTTATTTTTATGGATTTGATGAATAGAGTCTTTAAGGACTACCTTGATAACTTTGTGGTAGTTTTTATTGATGATATTATGATATATTCCAAAATTCGCGAGAAGCATGAGGATCATCTCAGGGCTATTTTACAAACACTACGAAAGGAGAGGATTTTTGTGAAGTTTAGTAAATGTGAGTTATGGTTACAACAAGTTGATTTCTTGGGGCACATTGTTACCAATGAAGGAATCACATTTGACCCTGCAAAGACAAAAGTTGTAGAGGAGTGGCCTCAACCTACAAAAATAACTGAGATTCGTAGTTTTCTTGGATTATCAGGATATTATAGGAGGTTTTTGAAAAAAAATTCATGAATTTCTAATCCATTAACCAAGATAACTCTAAAAGGGGTCAAGTTCATTAGGACAAAGGAGTGTGAGGAAAGTTTCCAAGAGCTGAAGAAGATATTGGTTACTGCACTTGTGTTAACTCTGCCCTCAAGTGGAGAAGGATTCATTATTTTTAGTGATGCATCTCTAAAAGGGATTGGGTGCTTCCTCATGAAAAATGACAAGGTCATTGCTTATGCATCTCGACAGTTGAAGACTCATAAACAGAATTATCCTACGCATGATTTGGAGCTGGCTGCGCTCATTTTTGCTATGAAGATATGGATACACTATCTTTATGGGGAGAAATGTGATATATACATAGACCATCAAAGTTTGAAGAATATTTTCACACAAAAGGAATTGAACATGAGACAAAGGAGATGGTTGGAACTTCTTAAAGACTATGATTGTTCAATTAATTATCATCCCGGAAGAGCAAACAAAGTTGCTGATGCATTAAGTAGGAAAGACCCAGTTGTTCTTTTCATGATGAGGATTCAAAAAGATCCTTTATCAATGACCTAGTAAAGCTAGACATGGGAATTATAAAATAAGGGACATCATCAACCCTAACCCAAATGATTTCTCAACCTTCATTACTAGAGAAGATCAAGAAAGCTCAAAAAGAAGATCCTTTTTTATAGAAGAAGTTTGAAGCTGTGAAGGTTGGGAAGTTTCCTGAGTTCAATATTGATCAAAAAGGTGTACTGAAATTTCATACAATACTATGTGTTCCATCTATTCTGGAAATAAAGAAGGAGATGATGGATGAAGCTCATAGATCCACTTTCTCTATACATCCTGAAATCACAAAAATGTATAGGGACCTTCGTGATCATTTTTGGTGGGATAATATGAAAAGGGAGATTGATGACTACACTTCAAGGTGCCTAGTCTATCAGCAAGTGAAGGCAGAGAAATAAATTCCTAAAGAGGTGTTGCAAACACTACCCATACCAGCATGGAAGTGGGAAAATATCACTATGGACTTCGTCACTGGTCTCCTGAGAACTTCCAAAGGAAAAAATGCGATATGGGTTATTGTGGACTATCTCACCAAGACCGCCCATTTTATCTCCATTCGGGAAGATTTCTCTCTTTATCAACTTGTTAGGATTTACGTGAAGGAAGTGGTAAGGCTGCATGGAGTTCTAATTTCTATCGTATCTGATCATGATCCAAGGTTCACATCAAAATTTAGGATAAGTCTTCAACATGCTCTGAGAACTGAATTGAATTTCAGTATGGCCTATCACCCCCAAAATGATGGCCAATATGAAAGGACTATTCAAACACTCGAGGACATGCTGAGAACGTGCTCAATGGAATTTAAGGGTATATGGGATCAACATCTCCCTTTAGTTGAGTTCTCTTACAACAACAGCTTCCACTCGAGCATTCAAATGGAACCCTATGATGCTCTATATGGGAAGCGATGTAGAACTCCTATTTCTTGAGATGAAGATGGTGAGAGAAAGCTTCTTGGGCCAGATCTTGTGCAAGAGATGACAGAAAAAGTCCATGCCATCCAACAACACATTAAGCCTGCTCAGAGTCGTCAAAAGAGCTATGCCGACAACCATCAAAGGGACTTGGAGTTTGATGTTAGTGACAAGGTATTTCTTCGAATTTCACCTTGCAAGAGAGTCATGAGGTTTGGGAAGAAAGGGAAGTTGAGCCCTAGGTACATTGGCCCCTATAAAATCCTTGATCGTGTGGGAGCAGAAGCCTATCGACTTGCACTTCCTCCAAATCTAGCACAAGTTCATGATGTGTTCCACGTATCCCTCTTGAGGAAGTACATACCTGACCCTTCACATGTACTAAACCCAGAGGTGGTACAACTGGAACATGACCTCTCTTATGAGGAGCAGTCGGTGGAGATCTTGGATCGTAGAGACAGGGTTATACACAACAAGAATACCCATCTTGTTAAGGTGTTGTGGAGGAACCACAAATATGAAGAAGCCATGTGGGTACCAGAGGAGTTTATGAGGTAGAAGAACCCACACCTTTTCTCTTCTGAGGGTATGAGTTAAAAATTTCGGGGATGAAATTTCATAAGGGGGCAAGAATGTAACGGCCCGAACTTTTTTTCCTAAATTTTGTGTGTTATTTTATTATATTCTTTAATTAATTAAGTGAGTATAATTAAATGAGACTGTTGGGTTTTGACTGTCATATGACCATTTGTCAATATGACCATTGGAAGCTAAAACGTTACAATTTTTTTTGTTTATAAATACAAGTGATCTTGGTTAATTAATACAGAAAGAAGATTCGATAGCCCCATTCAGTAATCTCAGGCCAATCGAAACCCATTTGATGGAACTTGGGAAGGAGGTATCACCATTGGTATTTGCTCTGGACCAAACCCAAGCCGAACTTCATCATGTGAAGCTGGAATGGAATCGCCTTCGTGAGAAGTTCAAGATGATAGAAATCACCAATCGAGCAATGTTGGCCGAGCCACCCCAAGATTCTATCACCTTAGCACACCCTACACTTAGGTCCTATGCTGGTGTTATAAGGGGACATGTAATAATACTTTAGCTGCTTTATGTAATCCTTTGATATAAATAAAAATTGTGATTTCTTCTTATGGTGAATTTTGTGAATTTTCAAATGTCTGGATAAATATAGTGTGCATATTATTAATGAATTTTATAAAAAGGATATTTTAAAATATTTATGTAAACCTTAAATAATTAATAACATGTAATGATTTTTAAAAAATGGTCTTATACAGTTATGTTTAGTAATAAATTTAGTGTCTAATAAGATCAACTTAAATTTTGATGAATAGTAAAATATGAATAGTGATTTTATGCTTATGATTAGTAATGTGATCAAATGGATTAAATAACCTCACTTAAGAAAGTATTAATATAATTTAGTCACCTTTATTAAGTAATATGATTCAATAAAATAGGTAAATAACTGTTTCAGAAATTATTAGTCAAGTATTAGTTTTTTCAGGTGAATAGTGTTTTTTATTTAAAAATAAAATTAAAAATATTTAGAAAATTATTTTTATAAAATGGAGTTTATTTTTGAATTCAGAGCATCAATATTTGGTTAAGGTGATTTTTGGGGATTTTTCTGAAAATGTTGAATTTTCAGTGAATAGTGAAAATATAGTTTT
The DNA here is from genome assembly GCA_963277665.1 of Viscum album. NCBI lineage: Eukaryota > Viridiplantae > Streptophyta > Magnoliopsida > Santalales > Viscaceae > Viscum > Viscum album. Next base: position 54,167 of record CAUJRU010003134.1, read on the forward strand.
TAGTTTCGGGTGTTTAATGACATCATTAAGGATGTAATAATAATGTAATCATTATAGTCTACTTATGAATAGTAATATAAGGTATGAGGTGTCCCAAGTGGCCAATACCATGGGAAAATACCATGGGAAAGCCCATGGTTTTGCCAATACCATCGATGAGGTATCCCTTGGCCATTAATGACTTGTTCCCTCACTTATCCTATAAATGCCAAGCCATTAACTCATTAATTTCATTTGAAAATACTCTTAAATGAATTTATGGTCTTATTACCTCCCATTTAGTCCTCCCAAGGTTCCCTCAAGCCTCCCAAGGTCCCTAAAATCAAGCTTTCGAAGTTACTCTTCAAGGTAAGGGATCCTTTCACCCTCCTCTTTTAAGTCATGACTTCCTTTATGTCGTGTCTTCTAATTTCCATCTATTTATGTTGAGGGTATGTTATTATATGTTCTAATTTCTTTCCATTTCATGTCTAGTTTTTTAGAGACCCTTTTGGCTCTCATCAATTTGTTTTCTGAATTTTTAAGTGACATCGTTAGGCTGCTGAATTTCCCATAAAAGAAATCGCATCTTCTCTTTTTATTTCATGTTTCCTTTTCATGTGGTATGTCATGAAAATATCCATACCATGATCTTATTCAGTATCCATACTTTATTATGAATTATTTATGATTGGGTTACACTTTTCCCCTCTCTTTTCAATGTTTTCTAAAACCGTGTTATATAGCCGTCATGCTGCAGAAATTTCATCTCAAAATTTTTATCTCTTTCTCTCAAGAAATTCTATTGTTTATTTATGTGAATACCTAGACCTATTTAATTTATATGGGTGTTAATAAATATATAAAAATTATATATTTGATTTTGGAATTGACATACATATAACCCTCACTCCCTTTCCATGGGTTATAAATGACATAATGATCTTATTTTTAAGCTCTTTTTAAACGTCACGATTTTGACATGAAACCCATTTATTTGATTACATTTTGGTTATTTATGAAATGTTTTATTATTATATATTTGGATCACATGAAATTAAATTCATATTAAGGGTGCACCCTAATATCGCTCCAATGCATTGGGTAAAGAATTAATCTCTAGAGATGACAAGTTTCACGATACCTTGGTGAATAACCTTGGTAATTTTTATGACACCTTGGGGATGGACCTTGGTGATATGTTCATGAATGTATAAATGAAATGTTGTAGCCACATATTCAAGTTATGTTCCAATTTATTTTCATTATGATATGCCTATTCTTCCATTGCTATTGTCTTTATGTTTTTATTCAAGTTCTTATTGATAAAACAAGTAAACTGATTCCCTTGTTTACCCTTACTAGGCCTTCTGCTCACCCTTTCCTTTGATGTATGTCTCCAAGATATGAGATGAAGTAAATGTACATAGTATTAACCTATTATGAATCCTTACAAGTGGTTTAGAATAATTTTTTATGTTGTTTTCATGTATTATGTTCCTTATTTCCAAGACACTAGACTTTAAAGATCATCTGTTTGTAAAATGTAATGAAAAGTTATGTAATAAAAAGGCGGGATGCTATAGTGTGTGAGATAAATCTCAGTATGCCACCACCAATGGATTCTAT